>JXSR01S019542.1:4641-21198 GCA_000969725.1 Ophiothrix spiculata | reverse complement strand
AACATATCCTGAAAAAATGAACTGTTTAGCATTAATCATTCCAATTTATGACTTGTTTGAGTAAAAACAGGCAATTTTGAGTAAAATGCATTTGAAAATTTCAGTTTGCATTGCCGTCTATGGAGTAATTAACCATTAATTAGCCCATTGTGCCAAAACAAAAGTGATATTTGGCTAAGAAGTTACTTGAATTGAAAAAGATCAATAATATCAACATCATATCAAAAAAAAATGGTGTTTTTTTACCATTTTGACCATGTAACACATTTTTTATCCACCTCATTAAATGCCACTAATAATGTCAATAACGTGGTAAGTTTTCATGTTTGATAAACAAGTTTTAGACCTAAAAATCCATAGGTCCAAATATGTGATTTTTTAAAATTTAACATGGGTTTCTTCTCTTCAGTTTTGATGAAAAAAAACTTCATTTTGTTCGGGAAACGTAACTAAAAAAACAAAAAAGTACAAGGAAATTTCCTCTTTTAAGCAGATTTCCTCTTTTTTGAAAATTTATTCAAGGCCAAATTTTAGCTTTTTCTTTTATTTTTAGCCCTTTTTTTAAATTTTTCAGTGTTTTTCCTCTTTTTTGTACAATCTTCCTCTTTTCTCAAAGAGGTCTCTCACACTCCTGAATTTTGTGTAGTTTTCAAAAAACATGTAATTAAATAATAATAATAACTACGGCATTAATATTGCACCTTTGCCAAAGGATACAATGCACTGGCCATTATTATTATGCCGTAACAAAGAAATCATCAGAACCACTTCTCCTTGCACTAGGCCAATTGAAGCCAATGACCAAATGTGCAGACCTATCAGCACTTACGTTGTGATATTTCCCCCTAAACAGCTCCCCTATGGGCTCGGGTTGATGGGGCAAGTGTGATTAAGTGATTTGCCCAGGTTCACAACACGTTGGCGCTAGCGGGGCTAGATTCCATACTGGTACAACTTGAATGGAGAAAGGATTTTTATCTTGGTTTTTTAAACATTTTTCTTATGTTTTGGATGTTGAAACCTGATTAATATGATAGAATACACTTCAAAGGTAATGTTTCTGATGAAATTAAAAATCTGACTTAAAATTTTTGACTATGCTCAGCTTCACTGGCCCGTATCTCGTAATTTGTTCATAGATGTAAAAAGGGAGAATCCAGTTTGTATAGCATCCCATTTAAAGTACTGTACCCCTTGATTGATGCTTGATTTATACTGTGTATCTTTTATCAAGCACAACCTTTAAATTAAGGAAATGGGGAAAAGTACCTTTGAAAGAAAAACAATTTTGAATCTTGGATTTTTGTGCCAAATTTATATATAATTATGAAAGTACCAGCCATTTGACTTTACTTCCTTAGCAATTAAAAATTTCCCCAAATCTTATTTTTAGTTGTAACTACTCAAACAGCTCATTTTGATTAGGATTGCCAACATCTTTCCCAAATTTTCAATATGTATGTTCTGCAATAATTTGCATTCCAACTGTTAAATCTTTTGGTAACATCTTGAAATTTTCAGAACTGGAACCTGCAGCATATCAGACAATGCTCATCCATATATCAGCAGCACGGAGCTGAAATGTATGAAGCTTTGATGGTCACACTTGGAATGTTAGCGATTGCATTTGTATTCTAACGTAAGTTATACATATATATAAATTAACAAATTGATATAACTGATATAACAGATACAACTAATGAGGACTGCAGGAATCAGTGACCAGGTGATTGAGAAGAGTTACCATGTGAGCTCACTCTCCATGATGAAGACCTCTGTCATCATAAATTTATGTATGGCACAAGTCGACACAAATCTACAACAACGAGAAGAGCTAATACCTAAGAACTGGTAAGGGGTGTAACCATTGAAGACATTAAAGCGAACACGAGGCCTTCAAAACAGGACAGTTATATTCATAACAAAGAACTGCAACACATATTGACATAAAGGATAAGCAAGGTCTTAAATGAACAGAAATGTGCTGAAAATGTAGACCATGTTGACCACATTGACACAGCAGTTGAGAAAGTCAATTTTGACTGTGAATTAAAAATTTACCCAAATTGCCAAGAGAACTTTATTGAACTCGGTGGCACGTGTGCCATTTCTGTAAGCAGGATATATCTGCAGAACAAGCTGCTAAAAGGGTTCCTCTTACATGATTTCTTAACACATTTGCTACTACTGTATAGGTAAGGTCTGTATTCAATTAAACCAAATAAGTACTTACTTCTGAAGGCATTATTATGATTGCTATGGTGTAATATAGGTAGCACTTTGCAATTTGGATGAAATTTGAAAGCATTTTGATAAGCAGACAAAATAATTAGAAATTGTGGCTTAATAGATTATGAAATAATAAATGAAGCTTAAAAAATAATTTTTGGATTCATTTTAAAGGCAAACAATTTATGAAAGTGATCAAGGATTAGGGTTAGAAATTGGACTTTAGCATTATGGTGTATGATATAAATGAAATCTAAATCTTGTCTAACTCTTTCTTCACATTTTATTTAACAAACGTGAGAGCAAAACCATTGGTCAACAAAGTAGACACAATTTTTGTGCATATTCCCCGAAGCAACAGACTTATTAGTCCTATTGAAAAATTGTTGAAGAATATTCAACTTGCACAAAATATTAACTCTTTCAATATCACCTGTCAGTGGATTATACAAACGTTCAAACTACAGTAGCAACTCATTAACAAATACACGCCGGGAATATTGACAAAATAGATGTTATCAGAATTACATGTTATCCAACCAATTTATAATGTATAACTTATCTCTTTGGAATTGACAAACTATTACATGCTTTTAGGAATTCTATGTTTTAATATCAGGTTACATGTTAACAAGTTGCCACTGTAGTTAATATATTCCATTTGATACAACAGGATTTCAAAGTGTGGTCAAGACAATTGTGCAAACCTGTGAGAATGAAAATGGAGGATTTCCAAAGGATCCATGACCTTCCTGACCCAGGGCTAACTGCTGATGGTGACCACTACAAGCCATTTAGGTATGTTGCCTGCATCTGATTTGACTAACTCAAATTGTTGCCTTATTTTATTCACTGTTTCATCAGTGAAGCAGCTGTGTAGCTTTCAATAGATGAATCCACATATCCTAAAATTATTAAATCGATTGATCAGTAAAAATACAAAACATGCAACTCAATTCGAATTCTGAGCTCATCAGCCTTCGTTATTAGTTAGAAAAATACATCGGAATTACGTTAACAATGTATTAAATAGTTTAGCAAAAGTTGTAGTTATGCATTATACTATTGAAAGTGTTCAAATAGATTATTGTCAAGGCTTGCGGACCAACTTATGGGAAATTACAGCATTTAAAAATGATGCCGAAAGTGTAACTGATCTCAATATTGAAATGAAGGTGACGCATCTCCACCATGCAAATTTCAAAAAGTGAAAATTATTAGCCACAGAGTAGCAACATATATGGTAGCAGAAGACCCAAATTCAATTATGCCGTAGACAGGGTGCTTATACAACAATCACAATAATGCCATCGACGCAGACTTGTGGCTTTATTGACGTAGATGGACGTTGATTTGAGAGGTCGAGAAAGGTCCAATGGAAGGGGAACCCAGTGAAATGAATCTAGGCACAGTTTTTTAGGGACTTATGGTTAATAAACCAACGTAATAACATTTTTTCTTGATGTTTGTCAACAGATTACACTAGCTGTCTGTTAATTTCACTGGAAAAACGCCGTTTGGATGAAAGCCCAAGCGTTAGGACTCACAATAGCAAGCTTCAATGCACCAGCAACACAGTATCTGCACCAGAGCAGTGTTGCCCAGCAGCAAGCTTCAATGCACCAGCAACACAGTCATCCGCACCAGAGCAGTGTTGCCCAGCAGCAAGCTTCAATGCACCAGCAACACAGTCATCCCCACCAGAGCAGTGTTGCCCAGCAGCAAGCTTCAATGCACCAGCAACACAGTCATCCCCACCAGAGCAGTGTCGCCCAGCAGCAAGCTTCAATGCACCAGCAACACAGTCATCCCCACCAGAGCAGTGTCGCCCAGCAGCAAGCTTCAATGCACCGAGGGATACTCAGTGCCTTAATTGTTGACGTAGATGGACATTTGATTTGAGAGGTCCAGGAGGGTCCAATGGAAGGGGAACAACACAGTGAAATTAATTTATGCAATTTTTAGGGCCTTACGGTTAATTAACCAACGTAATAACAATTTCTCTTGATGTTTCAAACCAGTTGGCTGTTCATTCCACTGGAAAAACAACGTATGGAGGAAAGCCCAAGCGTTAGGACTTACAACTGCATATCTTAGAGAACAACATACCAGCTAATCAAAGAAATACTTGCATTACCGTACTTAGCACAGGAGAAGATCCCTGAGATGTTGGAACAACTAAAGCTGGTTTCAGACTAGCCTGTCGTACTGCCGCATGACCATGCGACAGGCAAATATTTAAAGTGCGCAAACTCGACCTTGTCGCATCACAAAATGTTTGTGGCAAGCACGACAAGCTGATATATCGATTACCCTGTTGCGGTGGGTGCTGTGGCACAGTATTTTGAGTTGGAAAAAATTCAACTTTTCTCGCGACAGACCAATGCGGCAATATGCAAATGTGTCGTGGTACAATGCGACAACTCAAAATTGAAAATGCTTTGCCGTGTGCCGCAACGTCGTGTGCCGCAATGACAGCTAGTCTGAAACCACCTTAAGACAATGTAAGGTAAGATATGGTGACTGAAAGAACGGTATTGTGATTTTCATATGACAAATGGAAGAATGGTGAAATGCAGAACTTTATCCTCACTGGATCACACCAGCATAAATGACCCGGTCTGTTGTTTTGTTTGTGTCAAATACTGCTTTTTCTGAAAAAAGGGGGCTTCCGAACTGATATTTGTTCAATATAAGGGGCAACGTTGGCGCTAGAAAATAATTTAAGGGGTCCACTGGACCCTTTAAACATCCCAATTTTCAAATTTAAGGGGTCTGATGGAATTTCAAGGGGTCCGACGGACCCTTTAACCCCCCTATTTTTTCAAATTTAAGGGGTCCAATTTGAATTTTAAGGGTTTCAGAAGATTTTTTACCCGCCTCCTGCTAAGTATTTATTATAATTTAACAAATTTTAAAGGAGTCCACTTCAGAATGTACCATTTTGCAGCCAATTTCATTGCGTCCAATTGGACCGTTTACACTTCAGCTTTCTCCAAATCAGAGGGTTTTTTTCATAAAAAACGCGTCAAAAACACGAAAACACGATCTAGCGCAAACATTGATAAGGGGACGTTTGTAAACACTAGTCAAGGGCAGGCCTGATGCAAAAAGATGACCATTTTTCACCCTTGTAAGGGGAGCCTTGAAAATAATTAAAATAAATTTTCCGATAAGATATTTTGATGTAAAAAAAGGGGGTCCCTGATTATTTTCCGCTATAATTGTTTGTTTTTTTCACTAGCCCCCAAGTGTTTGTGAAGAACAGTCCTAAGGCTTGTAAACTAAAGATTGAACTGGGATTAAGGTAGCGGCAGATAAGGTGTGATTACGCATATCAGAATCACCTTTCTCTGTTTGTATGCCGTCCCCTCCACTCCCACACCCCTCTTCCTGAATTGTGTGGAAAGCAAGGACACACATGTATTACCATTTTATGTTTTTATTGCCTAGGCCTATCCGAGGACAACAATGGTGGCTTTGCTGACCATAAACGGACATCATCACACCCCTGTGTTATGTTGGAAAACTCCAGTTTTACGCACTTTAGTTAGCTAAAGTCTAGGCATGATATCCCGGGACGTCCCTGGCCGTGGAAGGTGTCCCAATTTGATTATAGTTAAAATTAGGAATGTGTCCCTGGAAGTGAGCATTTTCAGGCCCCCCCCACACACACACATATACATCCCCATACATGATAGTGCGGGCTTGGTTCTCGAGGCTCTATGACACATTAGAATTGTGCATCATTTTCTATTATTTGGAACTTTATTTTACAATTGCAGAATCCGGCATCAAGATCTGCCAGTGCAGGAACACGATGAATGAGAGAACACGAAAAGTCGACGAACTTAACCTATTCCTGTCGTATGCTGTATAGGATACAGCATAAACTAGTGCCAGCCAAAACACTATCACAGGCAATGTATACAGTTCATAAAGGTATATTATGATGATGTTTCATTGAATTATGTAGAATATTTCTATAGATAAATTTAATTTACTTTAGAAGTCACTTTAGAGGAAAAAATGGCGTCAGTCTGGCGTGGAAAAAAGTGGTCAGACTGGAAAGGGTTAATGGAATGATGACAGAGGTGATAACCTTATTAAGGGCAAATCATCATAGACAGACAGTTGCCCTACCTACACAAACCGGAATACGGACAGAAAGACTGCCATGCTTCCTACCAGGATCATCAGCTGATGTTGTCGTTATAGGAAGCAAAAGATGTTTCACAAATGTTCCAATAGAACAATATTTATATATTATGAGAAAGAAAGACATAGCGGGAACAGAACTGGCTCATAAGTATTTAAGAACTTCTAATATCTTATGAAATATTAACAATCCTGATGAATTTATTTCAAGTGGCCCTTAAGCTGATGGGTATAAAATACAACGATGAAGAGTTGTCGCAGCATAATATTAAGGGGGACAGGCTACTATGGACAATGGCAGGGTGGTCCAGAAAAGGAGCTTGGTGGAGGAAGTTGAATTTAAGGCAATCATCACCCAGGTGGAAAAGGAGTTTCCTGGCAGCATAATTGGGAGTAATGGTGAGTCGCTTCGTCGGTCTGTTGCAAACAAGTGCAACAAGACTAGATGGAAGCTACTTGATGTTGTTGTGCCCAATGTCTGGTGTTTAGTGTGTCTATATATATACATAGGAGGTGGAAGCTATAATAATAATTAAAAAAATGAATTTAATTCTCATTGTTTTTAATCATTTCAATGTTAAAAATCAATAAATTTTGCACGCTTAACACAAATTTCAGATATTATATCAATGTTTAGTCAAAATTTCATGTGGCAAAGGCTATACGATAATTTCTACACTACATTTGTGTTTACTTTTCCTACAAATCCCGTTTCACTCAATTACCTTGATATTGATAAGATTTGCCAATAAACCCAGCTAAACCACAGTGTTTGCAATGAGCGATATCAGTTTGCACAAGATCAAAAGCCTACTTGAGATAATTGGCCAATATCGGCAATTCTATTTGCTCTAATCACAGACACAATCGGGTATCAGTTTCGGATGCATGCTTCGGCAAATAAGCTTAATACGGTCTAGTGACTTCAATGTAAATAGCCAATGTTTGATTATCGAATATTGGTTTCCACACAAAGGCTGGCCACTTACTAAAATGTCCCCGGCTAAGCGTTTTCTAGATTCATTTTCTTCGTGAATGGTTTATGACATGTTGCCATTTTTGCGCAAATTTCAAGATTTTAAAACATTTTTTAGCTAAGTAACTTTGAAATATCTTGTAAAACCCATAGCCATAAAAGTGATGATTTAATGATATGTCATCCTTGTGAACAGGATATCTAAACAATGATTAATCCTAAAGTGATGGGGTAAACAGCATATTAAAACATACAAATTGGACTATGAGCTGAGCCACAATTTTGTCACTTGCCCAATAGGAACTTACATTCAGGGAGTCAATTGGTGTGCTGTTGGCATAAATAATTATTTTTTTCTTTTCTTGACCAAAGAGCCCCCTTAAATCAAGTTTCCATTGGGTAAGAGACAAAATCACTTAAATAGTGATAGATAGCGAGCAATGATGATGCTGAATGATAGGCAATTAAAGCATGTTTTTCAAAAGAAATGCTTGTCCAGCAACCACAATATAAGTACAGCTCTGGCAATGCAACTTCTGTTGGGGCATTTTGCCACTAACTACATTTTATATTTTGCTTCAGGAAGCAGCATTGGATACCCTAAAAGAGAGTAACCCTGAGGGAAGATTCTGGATCAAGATAGATGCAACTGACATAAAACCAGCACTGCAGGAGTCGAAATTAGGACTTTAGGATGGGGATTGCGATTTACTTGACCGGAGGTGTAAAGTACACAGAAAGCACTTTCGGAAGAAGAACAAATGTACTGTACTACAAGGCGAGAACTGCCCGCAATTGTGTATTTCTTGGACCACAAAAGCCAATTTTTAGAAATTGGCATCCAATTTTGAAGAAGACTGAACACTCCTGCGAGAAAACTGAACGTCGCGATAGATTTATATACAAAAAAAGCAGCAAATGAAAAGACTATATCCGAAAAACTAAGAAGTTTGAATTGGGAAGTGGTTGAGTATACCACTCTTCTAAACCAGGCCCAAGAATTCTACCGCCATTACACTGACAATTCTCAACAAAATGACCAAGCTGCACGTCAAATACACACAGGACTACTGCCTAATATCAAAGTTTATTTGAAAAACTTGTTCAACAAAAAGCGACATATAGCTACACATGTGTTATAGATCATGTTGTCGGAAGAGAAGAGGACGGTAAAACCGTACGCACAACCGATACAGTACAACCCATACAACAGCATCAAAAATGACCAGATACAAGTTTTTACATCCAAAATAAAACAGCGAATGGTTGAGAAGAAATGACTTGCATAGGTAAGACCTAATGCATAACATAGTAACAATTACCAATATTTTATTTTTTAGGTATAGAGCACTAGTCATTAATTATTCACATGCTAGTATCAGTGGATTCCCATCATGCCATAACTCACAAATTATAACTGGTGTGTTTACCTTAATATTTCACGCATTACTTTGACAACATTTGGGACAAATGGTTCTTGGCAGTCACAATATTGCTTGTAACAAAATCAAATTTTTTAATGGTCAACAATTGCTTGAATTTTTTTGCCTAGAAATTTAAAAATTGATCATAGACAGGTGAAGGAAGGAAAAGATGGTACAGCAGAATGGTGGAAGCATATTGGTCCTGGGTGTGGTTTCTTGTGTAAATTTATATAAGTGCCACACAAAAATCAATCATAAAAAGGGAGAACAAATTTTCCATTATTTTGGGGGCACTCTCTAAGAGCAACCTATATTCCTATTAGAAAATGTTGGCATTGAAGATGTGAAGAGGGTTATTACCTGTAAATTAAAAAGCATAAGAACAAAATCATATCTAGTACTTTTTTCAAGATTCTCTGTTTGTAAAGCACCAGGTTTGCAGGACTTTCTTTTTGCAAACGTTTGCAATATCAGATTGCAGAGTGAGAACACTGCTTGAAAAAAGGCCTGTGAACAAAGTACCGTTCCGTGATAAACGTGGGAAGAATGGTAAACAAGGAAAGGTTTCACAGGTAAATGTTATCAAATGTTGTCAATTAGCAAAATGCACAGCTTATTTTAGATGCGCAGTGAAAGAAATGAAAGTATTGTTAGCTATCACTTCTACAGAAACATATTTATATGTTACACTTCTTTCAACTTATTTTTTGTCCCAAAGAAAGATCAATGCTTTCAAAGTGTGTGCGCTATACGAAGATGAAGGCCTAATACCATAGAAGTTGAGCAAATTCACGTTGATCATTTTAGAAATGAAAGGGCGAGGGCAAAGAAAGAGTCGATAAGAGTCATGTCACACGTTGACTGTAACTAAGTTGTGGTAGCTCCATTTTCAACTGTTGAACTGCTCTCATGGTGAGGTTTTAGTGTTTTTAGTGACTGAGTTTGTATGATCCCACTATATATAATCTTGGTAACAGAGATGTTACATGCTACATGTGGCCTGAAACAGAAACGGAGAGGGTCATGTGTACACAGTTTTGTCTAAAGTGAAATTACAAAGATCTGTTATATCTTTTCTCAGATAATTGTGGGGGACAGAACAAATCCAAAAATACTGCCATGATGTATGCTCATCTAATCTACTCTAACTCTAAATTTATACTCAATAAAATTGCTAGAAGCAACATCTAATTGAGATAACAAATTGGCATATGGTGAAACCTACATAGAATACATATGAAAAATTTACTACAATGATGAGAGTATACAATATAATCTAAGTTGGCTGCAGGCAATATACCGGCAGCCTCCCCTCAGGGCGAAGGATACCCCAAGAGTTTGCTTACAAAATACAATACAATGTTGATGATAATACACAAAGGCACATTACTTGTTACAAAGTGAGGCTTTGAAATTTGCTAATGAATTTGAATCTAAAATGGATGTGGACAGACTGTTCCATTCTGATATGGTTGCTGGGAAATAACTGTATCTATACACATTGGTTGATGTCTTAACGACCTGGAATCTATTGAAATGGTATTGTCTAGTTTGCGTTGCATTTTGACGTTTGATGTACTCTGGGATTGGGATTGCAATATCATTAGAATGGATTTTGAACATAATTGATAGGCGGGTGTTCTTTCGTCGCTCTTGCAAGTTTGACCAATTTCAATCACGTAGGATGTTAGTTACGGTACCGTCTGATCTACTGTAATTATTCGCCACAAATCTAGCTGCTCTGCGCTGGACCATTTCAATTTTTTGAATATCAGATGTTACATGAGGATCCCAAACAGGCAGGCATATTCTAAATGGGGTCGTACAAGAGCAATATACATTTTTTCCTTGATGGCTTTGGAACAACGGTGGAGATTTCTTCTTATGAACCACAACGCCCTGTTAGCCTTTGCAACTATATCATTGATATGAATCGACCATTTCAAGTTATGGGTTATTTCGACACCTAGGTACGAATGATGACACACGCATTCTAAATTTCTATTACCCATACTATAATTATAGACACTTGGGTTGCGTTTTGTTGTTACCCTTAGTGTTTTACATTTGGCTATGTTCAAACCCATCTGCCACTGACATGACCAGTCATGCAGGGATTTATGGTCCTTTTGCAGAATATCATGGTCTTGAGGTGATTTAATGACCCTATACAGAAGACAGTCATCTGCAAAAAGACGTATTTGTGTATTATTATCCAAGTTTGACGCTATATCATTGATGTAAATCAAGAACATTAGAGGACCTAACACCGTACCTTGAGGGAACCCGGATATAACCGAGGCTGGTCGAGCTGATTCACCCTCAACAACAACTTTTTGCGTTCTGGTTGTTAACCAATTCCTAACCCATTTCAAGATCTAACCTCTTATTCCATAATGCTCAAGCTTACCAAGAAGTCGTTGATGCGGGACAGTGTCGAAGGCTTTTTGAAAGTCTAGAATTTGGAGATCTGTTTGAAAGTTATGGTCAAGATTGCGAGCAAGATCTTCTACAGTGATGATTAACTGAGATTCGCAACTGTGTTTCGTTCTAAAACCATGCTGAAAATGAGAAAGGATATTGTATTTTCCAAGTGACACATTATATGACGAAAGATAATATGTTCCATTAGTTTACATGTGACCGAGGTGAGTGACACTGGTCTATAATTAGCTGGGTTATCTTTTGGACCTTTTTTGAATACTGCAGTGATGTTAGCAGAAAGCCAGTCTTTGGGTATGTCGCCAGTTTCGAGAGATTGGTTGAATATGTAATTGATTATTGGGGCTAGTTCTTTATTCTTCTCTAATCCATACCCTATCAATTTATTCCACAATTCATTTTCAATTTCTGGGAAGACGGGTTGGCGCAGTGTTTCTGACCTCGCCTTTCACCGCTGCGGCCGGGTTCGATTCCCGGTCGGACCTAGGTTGTACGTGAATTTGGTTGTCGATCCATACTCGTCCTCACAGGTTTTCTCCGAGCACTTCGGTTTCCTCCTGCATCTAAAATCGAAAATTCTTTCCATTATTCTGTATTTCACACCACGGAGGCGTCCCTTGAATTTAATGCATCTGCACTATTGGGATTAGCCTGGCTTTCAGCCGAATGTTATAAATAAAATAAATTCCATTTCATTCAAAATATTTGCAAAGACGGTTACTGGTTTATATCAACTGAATAAGCTTTTTTGTTGCAATGTGTATAATTTTTTACAATTTATTTTAATTTTTGTTTTTTACAGGCAAAAGCTAAATAGATACATTTCTCAATAAGTCAGGTACACCGACATGCCTTAAATTTTTGAAGACAAGAAAAGAGAAGCGACAAGCGGTATACAGCAAGGTTTTTAACAAAAGATCTACTGCGAAGCTGCAATTTGGAGCACTCAAGTACCAAATAGAAAATAGATAATTAAATGCTATTGTTGGATAAAATGGAATATGAAAAGTTGGTTATTTGAAGGTCGTTCAAAAAGTTCTACCTTTTGTTTCATAACTTTTGTCCTATTAAAGGTAGTATATACCAATTATTCACTGTTTAAGAGAGATTTTTGCTATACCCGAACTGGCAAAACAAATGCAGGCGCATCAAGTTGGGAGCAACAAGAATATTGTTGCACATTCACGAATCTCCTGCTTGGAGAGAAATGTATAGATATCACTGGAATTCAGCGCTGATGGCTTCCAGCCATTCTATACCACAGTACATTAAAACCTTACTCAAATAAACACCAAACTGCCATGATTCTGAATCTGCCGGTCAACATAAGGTGTGATCCAAGACTTTCTCTTCTTTGTGGACTTATTTCAGGTGAGTATACATAACCAACATGACCTATTTCTTTTATTTTTTGAAAAAAATGCAACCAAAGTGAGACTCTCAGCGCACCGGGAAATTTAGATTCCTCCGCTGCCGGCCCGTCCAGTGAACAAAGACGTCAGCAAGTGTATTTCCCTGCTGGATATGAAGAATACCATGAAGCTACTACTGATCAAAGCAAGGGAAAGAAAAGGAAGAAGTCCAAGAAATTAGAGTACCATAATGACAATGAAGCCACTACTGATCAAAGCAAGGGAAAGAAAAGGAAGAAGTCCAAAAAAGTAGAGTACCATGACAATGAAGCTACTGCTGATCAAAAAAGTAGAGTACCATGACAATGAAGCTACTGCTGATCAAAGCAAGGTAAAGAAAAGGAAGAAGAGATTATAAGCGGTTTTTGCGGTGTGTTCTTTAAGCCGCTCACCTAAAACTCGCTTATAATCTCTCTGCCATAGCCGAACATGGTCAAAAAACTGGACATGAACCAGATCTTGAGAACGTATCTGTGCTATGCAGGGAGGACAAATGTTTACCACGCAAAATAAGAGAGGCTATCTATATCAAGAAAGAGACCAGCCCCACCCTAAATAGAGACGGGGGGCGCGAACTTTCATCAATTTATGATTCTCTTCTGGAAATACCGAGGTCATCTAGGACGCCATCTACGGCGAGATTCAGAGGAGGATCAGTTGGAACTCAGAGTTAGAACGCTGAGGATGGTGATGGGTATCACTGAAATATACGTCAAATAAAGTAAGTGTTGTTGACCAGTTTTAACCAATATTGATGAATTCTACCAACACGTATAAGAACATTCATTCACATCAAGATTCACTATTTCACCGTGTTGTAGGTATAGCAAAAATGGTGTTTTTGACGTTTTAGGGTGCTAGTATAATGTGACATTTTAATGTTTTAACGTGTGTTTCAATGGCAAAATAGATACGTCAAGATTCACGTTTTTGACGTATTAAGGTCCTAGTATTATAGCTAGGACATTTTTTTATCAAGCTAAAAAAAAAACTCCTGCCCGAAAGGCCAGAAAATGTTCCAAAATGTGTATATTGGTGAAGTTTAAGAAAAGAAAAACATTTTTTTATTACCCTATTTCTGTTACACATGGCATCTGCAATGGTTATTTAAAAAAAAAATCCAGCCTGGCTGTCCCCACCACTTTGGGCCTGTGTGGGCAACACAACTATTTTTTTTTGCCTACTATGGGATTCTTTTTGGAGAATGATTTACTATCAGCAGCAGGCATGGGTCACCAAGCAGATGTCATCCAGAGAAGGAGGCGAGCGAAAAACTGGAATAAACAAGTGTATAAAGGTGACACGTTACTATTACCATTGAAGGGCTAAGATGAGAAAGTTTGTCTTAAATTTTTCTTGAGAACTCTTGGATTCACTACAGACAGAATAATAGTAGAAGCTGCAAAAAGTTGTGCAAAACGTGTTGGCAAGTCCCCAATCAGTGTTGTTTCCCCAGATGGAAGATGAATTGCGCCATGCCAAATTACCAAGGACAGAAGTATTTGCCTATGCTGGTGAAAAATGCAATCATATGCAGTGTTGTATTCGAGTACCCCTTATCCGAGTACGAGTACGAGTACGAGTACTCACAATTCGAGTACGAGTACAAGTACGAGTACTTTCTCCTGAGTACGAGTACAAGTACGAGTACATGTGTCCGAGTACGAGTACAAGTACGAGTACTTTTGAATTACAAACTAAAAATAAACACAAACAAAAACATTTCATTTATAAACAAACACAAGTTTAACTTTAATCTTCTTTTCAAATATATGTCATTGTTTATCAGTTGGTGATGCGCAATTATTTGTATTGGGGGAAATGGGAAAAGGGTATTAACCTTTTTTGATAAAGTTTCAGTACATTTTCATAGCACCTTTTCTTGATTTTCATGTGATCAACGAGTTAACTTTTTGCAATCCATACCATTTTCACAGTCCATGTAAAATAATCCAGTTATACAGATAACGACGCTTACAAAGTTTACACTACGAACTGTATTATATCAATATAAAATTAAGGGGGGTATATGTTTTTTCCCAACAATTTGTTTAGATCAGAAAAAAGAAATATTAACATAGAGAAAAGCTACAGAAACTCTACTTTTTAACGCTTTTTATTTCAGTTCAATCGGACATTCGGTTTCGAAGTTATGGCGATTTTAAGACAGGCAGTCAAAACTTTCTGGACGTTTTTCCTATACATTTGTATATAGAAGACATTGACCCTGTGATTTGTAGGATTTTAATTTAAATTAGATTTTAATAAAATAATTACACTTTCCTGTAAAATAAATCAATTATTTTATCAAGATAATGCATTGTGAATAATATGCAACTAAACTTTCGGACTTTGTCGATGTTTTATGTATTTCTTCATTTAATCTCACCCTGCTATATTTAAACATGCTATTTTTAAAAAAATCTGTAACTCCGCTAAATTAAATCCGATTTTCACCAAAATGGGCTTAAAATGTGTGTAAATTTATTATCTTTCATAGTGTTATTACTTAAAAATTTGAGTATCATATTTAATATTTTTTTAAATTTTTTGCCAATGTTTAAAGGCCTAAATCTCCAAAGTCAAAAAAATGCAAACATGCGATACGAAAACAAACGTTACTCAAAAATTAAATATAGTATCAAAAAGATTTTTGGCATACTTATTAAGCATAAATAGCCGGAGACAACCATGAAGCCGGATTTTTTAATTTCGTTTCCAAATTTGAATTATGGTCCTGGTTACCATGGCAACCAAATCGAAAATCCGGATTCATGATTTTCTTCGTATTGTTATTATACACCACATCCTCAAATATGGTGAACATGCAAGATTTTGTTTTCTAGTTACGTTCGTTCTTGTGTTTAGCCAATCATAGGCCTAGCGTCGTTACCATGGCAACCAGTTCAAAACAAAACCTATTTTTGAAAACCTCTTAACCTAAGCTTCAATATGATATATATACTCTTGGGTAAATCAAACTAACATCATGAAATCATGATCCGAATATCGTGGTGAAAAAACGTATACCCCCTCCCCTTAAATCTATGATATCAATGTACCTGATTTTCACCCAATTGGGTGGTCTTCCTTCTTCAGTGGGTTCAGCTTTAGCTATGCAATGGTATGTGTATATTGGGTGTATCAACTGTTATGACTTTTGGGCTGCTTTTGGGTGCATTTTACCTGTACTGGATATAGGCCTAAATAGTAAATATATGAAAAGATAAAAAAAGATAAAAAAAAAATAAAGGGAAAAAATAAATAAAACAGAAAATAAAATGATAATTTTTATCTTATTTAATATTGAATAAAAGATTTTATTTCATTATTTTAAAATAATTGTACTCGCCTGTACTCAGCTGAATTTGCTTGTTTTCCTCAAGTACTTACCAGTCGAGTACGAGTACAAGTACGAGTACTTCATGTTCAAGTACAAGTACGAGTACAAGTACTCAAAAAATGTACTTAAGTACGAGTACAAGTACGAGTACTGTACTCGAGTACTCCAACACTGATCATATGCTATAGTGAGCAACGATCTTGTACACGGAAAATACCAGGTTGCAGCTTTTCTTGACAATATCATAAACTTAACCTGGTACCAAACATGATATATTGCACATTGTTATAAAATTCCTTGTTTTGGGTTGTTGGGTTTATCTTTTACTTACAGCAACCTTTGAAGAAGATGAAAAACCAGAGAAGCAGAAGCCTGACGAGGGAAGGGAAGAAAAACCAGAGAGGCAGAAGATATCTCAGCCCTGCAGACTACGGATGTTGACCAGGAGCCTGACAAGGGAAGGGGAAAAGGAAGTCAATACCATATGAAGACAGTTGTAGTCTAGGTTGTGAGCAAAAAACTGGGTTTGTAAAGCATAAACCTTACCAAATTATGAATAACAACAATCCTGAT
>JXSR01S019541.1:22682-55179 GCA_000969725.1 Ophiothrix spiculata | reverse complement strand
AGCCCTAATGTCATGTATTTATGTTTCATTGTGTTATGAACGGTGTTCATAAAATAATGAATTAACGGCATGAGTGATGTGTATGCTCTCTGCTTAAAGGTGGCACCGCTCCGCTAACCCGTTTAAAACAGTCCTTGACGAAGTATGGTAACTAATCCGTGCCATGTGACATTAACTAATCAGATACCAAAAATCCATATGAGGGGTGATCTGGTAAAATAAGAGGAAAGTCGCAAATTTCAAAATTGAGTTTATGACATATTTTAATTCTCTATAATCTCAGATTTTAAATGATATATAATATGTTACACTTTCTTTCTCCACTATTTATTTAGAGATCGAAATCCAAAGTAGTCCACTGAACATATTACAAAAAAGTACCTGCAAAGATACTGATTACTATTATAGTGTATAATAGCAACAGCAATCAATTAACCGTGAATAATTGCACTTCCCGTCAAGTTGACCTTCAAAACTTTAGGCATAAGTAAACACTAATAAATGAAGGCGTGTTATGTCAAAGAATGAAATTTTGACTTTTCACCTTTTTGTTTTTTTACTCAAAATGTAGATTTGTAACTTTCCTTTCATTTTGCCAGAGCACCCCACATATGAGGTATCGGTCGATATGATGCATTAAACAAGTTATAATATATTTGTGAGTCTAACAATTCAGACGAAGCAATAGTAAGGTTACTATAACAGGAAAATACCTTTTCCAAGCATGTACCTCAAAGAAGAAAGTTAATTCCCTCTACCGGATCCAAGTAAGATACCCACAGCAAGTAAAAATTGAAGTTGTAAAAACATGGCTCTGATTCTCTTACTTAAAAGGAGCGAAAGCATTTTCATTAATATCCCACGGAATTCTTTTTATATTCTGTACACGTACTACACCGTAGGGTCGACCTTGCACTTTCTGTGTTAAATTATACATACAAGAGTAGAAGAAAACGTTTCTTTAAAGTAAAGGTACGAAAGATACAAATTGATTATATTTGTGTTAAAATTCTTCGTCTATTGGTGATGGCGGTAGAAACAGCAATATTTTGTGTTTTACCAAAAAAATATTAGTTGTTGCTTATCATTGAAATACAAGTAGACACTTTGGCCTTCCTTTTGTTGTGAATTCCCAAATCAAAAGGAGATACCAGGACCTTCCTGTCTTGCTTCGAATGGGATTTTGTGTATACAGGTTGAAGGTTTAGTTCAGTGATGAAACATAGCATAATCAGTAGGCCTCATCCTAATTTTGCATTTCAGATATGTTTCATCACTAAACCCTATATATATGACCCGTACTAAAAAAAATTAAAACTGATTTTGGTTATTGGATGTTACAAAGTTACATCAAAATCGGTATAAGGCATGCATCAGGCTGATTCAGAAAATAGTTCTGAGAAAATCGAGTTTAAAGTTCTCGTACTGAGTTAACCTTGAATGGAGAGATGATTTTTATCTTCGTTTTAATCCCATTTTTCTTATTTTTTGGTACACTCTGAGAAAAAATGGTGCTAAAGGGGTTCTAAACTTGTCCTCTATATGGAACCCTATATGGGTCTTTAAGGAACCTAAATGAGTTTTAAAATAGCCGCTTAGCACCTTTTTAGGTTCTGTAATGATCCTTTTTAGGATCTTCAACTTTTAAGAACCCCTAAATTCTTCATGGTTCCATATAGAGGACAAAAAGGTTCCAAGTTGAACCTTTTGTTCTGAGAGTGTAGTTGGAACCTGATTAATATGATAGGTTTCACTTCAAAGGTAATGTTTCTCTGAAGTGATTTTTGTCTATGCTCAGCTTCAACGCCCGTATCACGTAATTTACTATGCCCAAACTTAAGGTATCCATTAATAAATATGTCGGGTCACATATGATTAATGTTATTCTAGGTGCAAGTTTGGTCTATCCATTGGCGGGGAAGGTTGAAATTTTAGGGGGGGGGGCGGCTAATTGTTTTGAGCAAACATCGTCGGAGGCAAATTATGATATTTTGTAATGCGCGCGTAGCGCACGGAAAAAATCTGCCAAATCGGCTGATTTCAGCTACAAAGTGTTAAAAAACTGATATTTGCGCAAGCATTGCAACTATTTACTGAAAATCCGCGCCAAGCGCGAAATTTTTTATGATTTTTCACATTTAAATTATCAAAACAAAGGAGAAAATTTCAATTTCCTTTCCTTTCTTTTTCTTTATTTTAGGAGGGGACATGTCCCCCCGCCCCCCCCCCCCCGCTTCCGCCGCCTATGGGTCTATCCATAAGCTCCAGAATTCCAGACTTATGGATGACACTGAAAGTGAACCTTTGATGACCGTTCATGCGTTTGTTCATTTAAGGATTTAGGATCAAGGGTTATGCCGTTATGGCCTTGACTTTCAAATGACCCGAGATGACCTTAGGTCAACTTATTGAACAATTTGAAGAATTGACCTCCATTTCACCTTTGACCCTGGATGACCTCTACCGGACTACCCTTATAACACTCAGGGGGGATATCTATTCATGATCCAAGTTTGACTAAGGTAGGATCAATGGTTCTTGAGTTATGACTATGACCTTGAAATGACCTTGGATGACCTTAGGTTAACTTACGGTCTATGACTAGTTGGACAATTTGAAGAAATTACCTCAAATTGACCTTTGACCTTAGACGACCTCTACTGGACCACCCTTATAACACTCAAGGTCCCAACTGCTATTCATGGTCCAGGTTTGGTCCAGGTAGGGTCAAAGCATCTTGACTTATAGCCGTGACCTCAAAATGACCTGGTACGACCTTAGGTCAACTTTTTGGAAAATGTCAAGATTTAAACTCTAGATTACCTTTGACCTTGGATGACCTCCACCGGACCACCTCTATAACACTCAGGGCCCCAATTGCTATTTATGGTCCAGGTTTGGTAGGTAAGGTCAAGGGTTCTGGAGTTATAACCGTGACCTCGAAATGACCTGAGATGACCTTAGGTCAACATTTTGGAACGACAATTTTAAGATTTGACCTCTATATGACATTTGACCTTGGATGACCTCAACCGCCGCCGCCCCCCCACCACCCCTTTTAGAACACTCAGGGGGTCAATCGCTATACATGGTCCAAGTTTGGTTCAGATCTGGTCAAGGGTTCTTGAGTTATAAACAAACATACATACAAAAATCCCGTGAATTATTATCAGAAATGTGGCAACATTGTGAGTTTGCCATCACCGTTAATATCAGACGAAGTGTTATGTCACTTAGTTTAGGCTGAAAAAAGAAAATAACACCTTTTCCAATGACCTGCTGGTTGACTGATTAAGAGAAATAATAGTTATATTTTCCGCTCTAACTCTGGTCAAGTTTTACATAACAAATACCCATGCTCGCAAAATAAACAGAAATTAACCAGGGGCTGTATGTACTTATTTTTGTTCACGTTCCAATTTTTTCATTAACCTATTATATAATCAAATACAATACTCCTTATAAATGCTATGCTTTGTATATCACAATAAGATATATAGACATCAATGTGGATTGTGTAATATTCGATTAAATTCATCGCTACCGCATTCACCCACACTTTTGTTTAAATTAGGATGAGTAGCTAAATCATTTTTAAAAGACACTGGCATAACATACCCAGCAATGACGTAAGTGTATTTGGGCCTTCCGGCTTCTTCCTCTTTTATTTTCGTAAGTTCACTGTTAAGTTATTGAAAATATTTCTCTGGGGTATTTGGCTCGATATAAAATAAAATGCTGGAGGAATACTGAAGCACATTTGATCAAATTATCAATAGAAATACCAGGTATTCTACAGTAAAACATTGTGGCTTTGTGGTATAAGTCCCTAATCGTCGAGCATCGAGCGTTGTGCGTTTGAAACGGTTAAACGGCGTTTGAAGTGTCCTTGAGCAAGACAGTGTATTCGCAGCTACCCACTAATCGACCTCATTAAGCGAATTCTTAAATCCAAGTCTCGCCAAACGAAAAAACAAAATGGTCGCGAGATTTGCTTTGTTTTAACGTGACCTGTTGAAAAGGCTGACTTTAAACCCTTATGTACCAGATGTGTCGACTCTTAAGAGAGTCTAATGACAAGCCATCCCATACCAAGATACATTATACCAAGATACATTATATCTGATAATGGTCTCTGTTGAACTGTTTATCTGACATACACGACGAGCAAAGGCACACTATTTGAAATTCAATTCAAAACATAAAAAATGTCTTTTGAAAATATTTAATAAGTAAAATATCCACCCCCAACACACCCCGACTTTGACGGGTTATCCTGACCCCAGCTTAGGATGTACCCGTTATTTTTTTTTCATTAAAATGACCGCAAAGGATGTAAAAGAGATTACCCAAATTAGGAAAATTGATTCCTTGAATAAAAGTAAAGTAGTGATTGCAGTCGTTGGTTTCGTTGAGTGTAAAAATAGTCATGAAAGAGAGAGCTGAAGTAGCTGCCTTCAGCCAGGCTCTAGGATGTTATATCTAGGGATATTTAACCCTATATCCTATTTTATTTAGTTTTTTTCTGAATCAGTTTTTTCCTGAAATCTAAACACAACCATAGCGAATATGAGCGACACTCTGACCTGATTGTACATTTTCTTACGTTGTAATAGGCATGAGAGTGTTTGATGCAATTTCATCTCGTAAAAACTTTCAGTGGCCATTATCTTGTCATGAACAGATAATCTTATCTTTTATTCAGGTCTTAGTTTGACCAATATCATATTGTTTTCCCAAAGGGAATTAAACCTATGCATTATTGAAAATAAACCACACAATGTGTATCCCATTTCGTGAGATCAATTTGAAAAACAAGTCATTTTCATGCGTTAAAGGTGAAACTAAAATGTTAAGGTGGATGTAAAAAAATATAACTTACATTAAATTATATGCAAAATAAACTATCACGAGGTAGTAAACGTAACTTGTTAGTCAGATGATACTTTCAGAAAGCCAGGGTCAAATATACGAGTTGTTAATCAATTCAATTTGATTTTTTAAAGGTCTATTTGAATCAAATTTTTATCATTTTTGTGAGAATTTTGCTTTATTCAACTTTGCAATTATGTACTCTGTCATGTAGCTTCTCCCCTGTCACCTACAGAATTATAGCTGAAAGCATAGGTAACGCTAGCAATACACCGATTTCATAAAAAACAAGAAAAGGAATCGTTCCGATTGCCCCTGAATATTCTAAGAACCTCTAAGATTGCTTAAAGGCTTAAGTTAAAATAGAAGGACGTCATCGGGGGAGAGTTACATTAATACCCTTAACATGTTTATTATATCATCATGACTTTTTGGCAGTATTTATAGCATAAATCTGATATCTCAAGTCCCATATGTGCTATACAACGGGCATATGAGTATTGTTACTTTTGTAATAATATTATTTTGACATAGAAAACTGAAACATGAACACGATACATGGGATCCGTTACGTATTATGCCTGATGGGGATCTTTTACAGGTTTTTGTTTTAATGTATTCAATGTGGACCATGTAATGGATACATTGTCAACGCAAAGCACTCTTTATATTTATGTCAAGATTTATGCATTACTTGAATCTATGTATAAAGGAACTCTACAATTTTAAATAGAAAGATAGATTTCGCTCCTTAAAAACAATATATTTCAACAATAACCAGTGCTCCTGCTTATACCGTAAGGCGCGCCATTGGCACAACTGGTTTCGTACTGCTGTTTGATTACTAATAATAAATAGGCATTTCACTGAAAACATGTACTCATATTCAAAAGCATGGACATTTTCTTCCGCCAAAACTTTATTTAGTTTCAAAGTTTATTAGAGTATAGCATATAGAATGTCATTAAATCGGATGCTACATGTATTTTAAGGAAAACTTACCAAAATATTTTCAGTGTGTAAAAAAGTCATAGAAATACCTTTAAAAAATTGAAAAATTGAGTTTGTTCTGTCTAAAAAAAGAAAATGATATCAAATTTAGATCATTCCCATATATCAAATGATCGTATTTTGAAGAGGAATCTAAAAAAGTCAACTTCAAATTATATAGATAATGAAAAAATGGCCCTATTTCAAAAACCATTTGCTTTTTTCTTTCAGCATTGTGTTCAGAGTGTACATGTAATTATCTTTATTTTAATGTATTATTTGTCACAAGGGGTTGTGTATTTCTATTTAGCCGTGTGTTTCCATTAATTAGCAATAAGTGACAAATTTGACTTTCTGCAGTAACAGTAATTAGTCAAAAAACATGTCTTATTTGACTAATTAAAATTAGTCATGCAGTGTTATTTTTTCATAATTCATGAAAAACTGCTGTAAATGTCTTTGAAATGTTGAAAAACAATTTTTAGTGTTTAAAAATAGTTCGCTTCTCAAACTGTTCAATTTGTTATCAGTAAATAATTAGTTAGTTGATAATTGATCAATTACAGGACTAATTAGTGAATATCAAATGCGTCTTTAATTAGTAAATTTAATAATTGAATGACGCAGGACTAACTGTATTTAGTCACAGTGACTAATATAATTCATAATTTGTCATTGCAACGGACTAATTAATGGTAAATATCCATCAGAAATTAGTAATTTAATTCGTCATTCAGTTAGTCCTGCGTCATTCAGTTGGTCAATTGACTAGTTAAAGACGCATTTGATATTTACTAATTAGTCCTGTGATTGATCATTTATCAATTAACTAAAAATTACCAAATTACAAAAAGAATATTTAGAGATGGAAACTATTTTTAAACATCAAACAATGTTTTTCAACATTTCAAAGACAATAACATTATTTGTTCATGAATTATGAAAATATCACTCTGCATGACTAATTCTAATTAGTCAAATAAGACATGTTTTTTGATTAATTACCGTTTTCAGTGTTATAGCCAAAGGCACATTATTGGTGGCGCTATTTCTATAAATCAAGTTTCAAGATTTTAAGAATCTATAACCCTTTTGACATTTGCCTCATGGATAAGGTAAAGGAGACGGAAATTAAATTTCATTTATGTTAAATTCACATTTCAAAAAAATGAAAAGCGCCACCAATAATGCTATCTCAAAATATTGACTTAAAGAGATGTTTTTTTTCTAAAATGAGCATTTTTGGAGATAAAATGTGAAATTAAATTATGGAAACAAATATTACGTAGTTCAACACCTAATTCCAGAACTAATTTAAACACTTTTGAGGGCCTGCATTTATTGTAACAGTACATTTTTGTCAAAAATTAATAAATGAACTTCACAAACAGTGGTGTCCTGTAGTTTTGACGTAAGCACTTCTTTAGGTTACCCCAAATCAGATTTATGGGTACACCATTAGGTTTTCGGGGGGGGGGGGGGACAGGACGTTGGGTTCAGGGTTTAATTTTTGTTTAAACACCCAATTCGGTAGCGATTTATTCCCTGGAAATTACTGTTCTTCTGCCTATTCCATGTTCAGGTTTTTTTTTTTCGTCTGCTTGTGTAGGGGGAATTTTGTTTTCAAAAAAACTTCCTGCTCCCCACTGGAAATCTAATGGTGCGCCCCTTACATGATAAAATAATCCGTGTTCATGTCTGTTCAACAGATTGTAGACAAGTGGTTTACCCGCAAAAGTCAATACGGCTGAGTTTATGCAAAGATACATTAACTGTCTGATTCAATATATTTTCCTTATTTAAATGCAAGGCAGGCACAATTCCAGTAATGTGTCTCTATTACACTCATGACTTTGAATATCAATAAGTAAGTAAGCTTTATTGCGATTAATTGCCGTATCAGTTTTAGTATAGTTGCTTTTCGAACATCTTTTGAATACAAATCCTATACAACTTCTTCTTAGTTTATAGTCCATGATTTCAAGCTTATAAAAACGATATTGGATGTAAACCTCAAAACATCACATTGACATTAAAGTGACACATCTTTGCAATATCTAGAAGTTTTAGGCTATCTTTTCTGAAAAATGTATTTTAAATGTTTATTACCAAAAATTATCAATACCACAACATCTTAAAGTATCATAAAGATCTGATTGATTTTTCCAGGTACCTTTACCCAAACTATTGGGTCTTGACAAGGATTGTTGATACGTATAGACACGCCTACCTATCTTCACATTTTCTACGAATTCATTGTGATATTATACTAAATGACAGGAAATGCAGCTAACCTCAACATATTATAGTCCCAATAGCAAGAGAAATACCTGAAAAAATGAAGGTTGTAAATACATTGCTCTGATTCCAATTCTTACAAAGAACGAAAGCACTTTCATTAATATCCAAGTGATGTCTTATTCGTAACACGTGCAACAGCCATAGGGCTTACCATGCAATTACTAAATATAAAAGGGTAGAACAAGGTAAAAGTAGCAATTGGAACAGTTGACAATTTACTTGCTAGTGTTAACAAAACTTTGACAGTGAAAAAAATACGTGTCTCTCAGAAAAATATGATATATTTCATGTTTAGTAGAACTAAGGTCAGACATCAATTATATTTGTTTGACTCACGGCATAACCCGTGGTCCCATGATTGTTTATTTACTTTATGCTCTCTCAAAAAAATAATATCTAGATATCTTTTGAATTTATGCTTCTGTTTATAAAAAATGATTTAAATTGTTCATAAAATAGATTTTTATTCACATGTATTACAGTAGTATATACCACTAGAATACACAGGAATTGATTTGCGTTCTGCAAGTAAGTTAAAATAATGTACCAGAGAAATAAGCGTTCTAGTTTTTGCCGTAGCTCTGGTTAAATTATACATAACAAACACAGCCTAGTACGAGCAAAATAAACACATGATCTCCCCGGGATCTTCATGTACTTGTTTGGAGTTCTCATTACAATTTCCTATTCCCTGGCTTGCGGATCAAATATATTCTCTATACAAATGAAATGCTTGGGTATTGCGTATATTTAATAGACTATATGCATCAATTTGGACTAGGATTCGATATCCTCATTTGCAACCATATGATATCTAGTATATCTTTTTAATATTTTTAAAATGAGTAGCTAAATACAACAGTCAAAGGTACTGGCAAAAGCTGATGTTGGTTTCTTTCTTCTTAAGGATACGGTTCTTTTTTCGTCTTGCTTGGCTTAATGTCATGTTTACTGCAAGTTAAGGCCTACTTACACATGTCAGATCATCATAATTTTTGTTTTGACATACATAAAAAATAGAATCTCTAGTTTATTCATAAAACTTTTTTAGTGTTTTTGCGTCACGATCAAGTTCAAAACGGAGTCAATAGGCTATCTCAAAAAGTTAACGCTACTTTGTCTTATATGGCAACATTTCAAGCATTTGCATAATCCGATTTCGCTGAAATTTTGATAGGCAGCAAAACAATAAACAAAATAATAAGAATTTCCAGCATATTGCTGTTGTAAAATGCGATCGCCTTGATCAATTTCAACAAGTAAGGTGTAATTTTAAAGCTTAAAAGATGCTGCAGCAGATGAAATGATAAAATAAAAATTGATTTAATCTGCAAAGTCCCCCCCCCCTTTCGGGGTGAGCTCATTGCTCATTCCGGCGTTAAATTGCGAGAACCAAAAAATCAAATATTGGGTATCATGCCCTAATGAAAGCAGTTATGTTATCCACCTCTAGGTTTAGTGTAACGAATCAGGCATGGCAACAATCAGATTTGTGTACCCAAAGGGGGAGCAGAAAATTGGGTTCTGTTTTTTTGTTTTTTTTATCACCCCATTCGGGAGCGATTTTTCCCCTGGAAATAACTGTTTTTCTGCCTATGGCATGTTCAGGGGGATTTCTTCTTCTCCCTGTGGAGTGGGAATTTTGTTTTTCAAAAAATATCTGCTCCCCTCCTGGAAATCTAATGGTGCGCCCTTTACATGATAAAATAATCCGTGTTCATGTCTGTTTTCAACAGATTGTAGACAAGTGGTGTATCCGCAAAAGTAATTACGGCTGAGATTATGCAAAGATACATTAACTGTCTGATTCAATACATTTTCAGTATTTAAATGCAAGGCAGACTCAATTCCAGTATTGTGTCTCTATTACACTCATGACTTTGAATTTCAATAAAAAATTAAGCTTTATTGCGATTAATAGCCGTATCAGTTTTAATATAGTTGCTTTACTAACATCTTTTGAATACAAATCCTATAAAACTTCTTCTTAGAGTATAGTAAATGATTTCAAGTTAATAAAAACAATAAAAATCTTATACACGGTTGCTCATATAGTTGGAATAGTAATTTACAATAATAGGGTTATGGTGAACGTCGAATGGTCCCTGGCGCTATATGACATCTTCAAAACCTTTCAAGATGTCATGTACCACCGGGAACCATTCCACGTTCACCATCGGCGATAAACCTAGTTGATCGGATATTTTACCTGTTTGGCGTGCAATCAAGTCGATAAACTGCATCGACTAAGGCGTACCCCACTAAAATAACAAGAGTTATTATATCATGATTTGCGAGCACGGGTTTTTTTGACTAAAGAAACGACTAAATATAGTCTGAAGTTACACCCTCTCAGACGTAAAAATCACTCATGAAAGCAAGATTCAACAAATTGAAGAAGGTAAACATTGCAATATCTACAACCTGATATCTACTTCTGCTCTGCCTCCAACAATGTATCTGAGTAAATGCGAGTCTGACTTCTCTAAAATTCGCTAACGAAGTACTTATGTAATAGGCTAAGTTCATAGTCGGCCTCCAAACAAAATTCTCGCTACCAAACATTTTGTCATGATGTCAAACTATGTTGTTTTACACACCTGTTTTGATTTCACATGCCGTTTTTGGTTACATGTTGATTTTGGGTTTAGACACCGTTGTGGGTTTTACACAACCTTTTGGGTATTTTAGACACCTTTTGTTTTATTGTAATATACACTCTTATCAATTTTGAAGGCACCTATTCTCTTGTTGACGTCACTACAAAATATTTGGTAGGCAGAGTATAATTTGACCTATTGTCTGGGTTACAGGAGCAAGGGCTCTATACTATACACGCAGCTTACGGCCATGAGCCACATGAATAATGTGGACCGGTTGCTTCGTAAATCAATCCCATCATGACTTTGACGGCAAATTTATTTCAATAATAACCCAAATCCAAACGATACATTTACTAGTTGAGCTGAGGCTACAAGGTATATTTGACATGTTTGATGAAGTCCACACAATCGAAAGCCTTATCAAGACTCATCCAATAAAATATTTCTGTTCAGAGCCATAACACACTCCATCATGTAATGCAGGGGCGTCGGAAGGAAAATAAAAGTGGTGCGGCCACTGTCAAAAGTGGTGCGGCCTGTGGCCCATTAGTTCTCAAAAATTAGTAAACAACTAAGCCCCAGAAGAAAGCAGACACTAAAAACGACTAAGTAAAGAGCTGTTTTTTTTGGTTATTGATGCTAGGACCATAATAAAACACATTAAATTAATTATTTTTTTATTTTTCTGGCTGAAAAGTGGTGCGGCCAAAGCCCACATGGCCCACACGGTTCCGACGCCCCTGATGTAATGAGTAACTGGTGAACCTTACTTTCTAACAATAGAGTGTGCTTTAATCTTGGTATCAAAGCCCATTTTATTTGCTACAAACTTTTTTTAAGAAAGGGATTTTAATCTAATATTATTATTTTGCATATAATTTATATGATTCTCGAAATATTTGACATACTAAAAGATCCTTTGATTGATAAACTAATGTATATTTCAACTGCTCTGCATATCAAATAATTAATTCATGCTAATAAGAATTACAGACAGATTTGCATTTTTCCCAAATTTTTCGAAGAAGTTTAATACTCTTACTAACGTATTTTTGGTAACGTGCGTTTATTTATTTATTTTAATCTTTACCCAGGGTAAGCCCGATCAGCCAAAAGCTGTTCTTACTCGGGGCCCTGCATACATACTTTATAATACAATTCTGGTTTAAAAACATCAAATTAATGAAAAATATTAAAACATGATAACGAATCAAAACAGATTAAAAACATACACATAGAAACCCTGTTGAGTTGTAGTGGACTACACAATATTACTGTGAGGATGATGTCAACAAACTTCTGACTATAACAGAACGTTATCAACTTGACAAAGAGGGACGTGGATCACGTAAACACTCTCAAAACCAGGATGAAGACACACTGAAATATCGTGCCACCCACTTCAACCCTTGAAAATGTGAACGATTATCATAATATGATTATTGACAACATATACAAGAGATGTGATAAAGCCATCAATAATTGGGACATTAAAGTGCTATAATTAAAATAATTAGCTTTTCCACTTGGAATTACAAATTGCATAAGACCACAACATAATAAAATGGATAAAACTTTTCTCTCGGATTACACTGTCGGGGGAAAAAAAAAAAACAACCAGAAAATTGAACAGACTCGGAACCACTACATGATAAAGAGGTGAAACTAAATCTTCCGTGTGAACATCGTAAAACACTAATTTATATACATTGTTTAACATTTGTTTTAAAATATAAAACACTGCACTGTGAAATACAAATTGCACAAAAGTAATAAGTATCGCATGATGAAAATTGTCACTAAGCTCGTTTCATGCAAATCACTACTTGATACAAGGGCCTATATATTACTTAATAAATGTATAGGCCCCTGCATCAAGTAGTACATCGGTCTACAAAAAACACTGCACTGCAAAATATATACAAATTGCACAAGTAAGTCACTACATAAATTAAAAGGTATAATTATACTCATTTCCGTGTAAAGCAGTATTTCTTATAAAATATGTATCATGAAATAGAAATTGCTCAAATAAGCACCACATGATAAAAAGGTGTAGCTCATTTCCATGTTAAACAAAACTTACAAGGGCCTATACAACTATAAACTAAAAACCACTACATTGCGAATTATGGAAATTGCACAAACAAGTCACCACATAATAAAAAGGTATAATTAAACTCATATAAGTGTAAAACAATATTTCTTGAAAATATATATGTATACATTTATAAAACACTGCACTGTGAAATACAAATTGCACAAAAAAGGGGGTGGTTACCACTCCCTATGAAATTGAAATTGGAGTGCCAAAAGTTATTTTATTTTATACCGTAGTATAGGATAGGGTCTCTTCTATTTATTGATACCAAAATCATGAAAATCGGCCAAAGCGTTACGTAATTATGACGTCGTAAGTACTTCCGAGTCTGAAAAATTGCGATTTAGGGCAAAAATGGCTACTAAATCGAAATTTTACTGTAAAAGATCTAAATATCGGAATTTTGCCTTGCAAATATTTTTCAAAATGGCGTTTTAAAATTTTCGCAGGTGGCAACAACCCCCTACCTTCCGATTTTGACGATGCACAATGACCCTTGAAGGTGGTGTCTACGCAAAAGATGAACAATTACCCAAATCGAAAACCCTAGGTCATATTCGTTTGCGTTTTTATGCGACAGGGAATCATCCGTTAATACCCCCCTTCCCTTGATAAGACAAGGGTTAAGACATACATGTATCGTAGATATTTTGGTATGACTTAAGGTCAGAAGAGGCTTTATCAACAAGTTATGATTATTTCTAATGAATTGAACCTTATTTATTAATATCCAAGATACGTTTATTATTCATCTGACGCTGGAACAATCGAACTCGAAATAATAAAAACATAAGCATAATTATTCAAAATGTATTTAAACGAAACCCTGATCATATGCTTCGCTTTCTAAGTTGCAAATTATTATACTCTACTGAAGTATGCACCAAGTAAGCAGACTCTGTTACAAGATCTATAGCATATACCTTGTATTCCACAACTTTGTGAAATAGTGTTTTTGTCGTGTGTAATGGACTAGTAATGATTGATTAGGATTGATTGATACCAAACAAGGCGTATTAATATATTTTATGCATGGTTCTTTCATGATTTTTGTATTATTTTTTTACTAATTTTGTTGCTACTACATGAACAAACCTTGAACATCAGTTCATGCAAGTTTTGGTACGTTGTTATGAATCGTAAAAATAAGCACTAATTCATTTCCCCGTATGGTCATATTGGTTAAATGTGCGTTAATATGCAGAATCCATACTTACCAGGTATGCACTGTATGCAACGTTCAAAGAATTGGCATTCGCACAGGGAACCAACGGCTTAACATGACTTCCGAACCAAGGAGCATTTTCTTGCCCGTGGAAACAAGGTGACATGGTCCGACAGACCGACTGGGGATAGAACCCACAACCTCTTTATTATGAGTCCCGTGCTCTAACCGTTCGGCCAAGTAAGCTACCGTCAGCGATAGAAAATAATCTTAAAAAATACTAATTATGTGAGATTCAAATCTATTTAAAGAACACTCTAAGTAACCATTTTCTTCTTATGATCAGATAAACATACCGTATCTTTTATTCAGGACTTCGTTTGATCAATTTCATAGTATTTTACCACAGGGAATCGAGCCTGTGAATAATTTAAAAATGAACATGCAATATGAAGTCTATTTCGTGAGATCAAGCAGGAAAAATTACAGTTAATTATGGCACGGTACAAAAATAATAAGAAATTCGATTTTCTGATGACAATAGGATTAAGTTTTCTTCCCTTAGATTCTATATCTATTCAATTACATGATTAGCTATACTTGAAGAGTGCTTCGCTAAAATGGTAACATGGCAGACTGAAAATATCCTTAAACTGAATAAAGACGAATAGAAATGATGTAGTTTCACCTCAACCTTATTTCAGACATTTCACACACGGGGTTACGCTGTAGTTTCGCAATTATGTTAGGATGTCATTTATTAACATCTATAACATAGGCATCATGTTTGATTACATGATGTAGATGTATAATCCGGTTACACTATGGATACCTTTGTTACATAACCTTGCGGCGAGGTTACGATGTGTTAATGCCGTAATACCGTAACGAAATCCAGCGAAAACCAATTGGACACCAAAGAGTGACCGACTGGTGTCCGGACGGTGTCCGTGCAGAGACTGGGCGGTGTCCGAGAGCCTTAGACACGCCGGGAGCATGGCGCAAAAATGTGATTCTGAATTAAAACCTTGCGGCTTGTAAACGATGTATTCAGTTATGATCACATAACCTCCGGTCACCGACCGGTGACCGAACGGGCATCGTTAGCTTTCACCTGTGTCATACCGATGTCACATCCGGCGTTGCTGCGTTGCAGAAACCGTTCGCTTATGGGACCAAACCATATCTCGCAGTCTTGCTGTTCATTCGAAAAAAATATTATCCGCCGCACGCATTCGTCGATTCAAGGATTTTGATACATGTAGCAATATAGGTAAATAACTTATGTTAAGTATTTTAATGTCTCAATGGTTCTGGAACTTAGACCTACGTGTTGTTTAGGGACCGCTTCAAATCTCAACTGGTTTGTCGTCTGCCGATTCTAGACGGTTTCTGGGCGGTTTAACCGGAATAATGTGTTCATGATATTAATAAATGGATGAGTCAGAACTATCTCAAACTCAATGCTGACAAGACTGAGTTTATCATGCTTGGTTTAAAAGCCCGGGGGTACTCAGATTTCGGTTGGGTACGGACGCGCGGCCGGAGTTTTCCACTACCACCCGTTTTGTAAACCTGAAGAAGCGAAAAAATGCTACCCATATGTAAACCAATTTGACTTAATCAACCATTATCTAGACCGTTCAATACATTTTTACAATGTAAATTGTACTTTAAAAGCCCAATTTGGCAACCGATAGGTAAACCAACGGAAACATTGGTCAAAAATTTGTCATTTTTGAAAAAATGCAACCGTTATGTGAACCATTTTTCAAATTTTTGAGGGGCCTTTGGTAAACCTTAGAGGTTAAAAATGCAACCGTTCATAGCCGCGAATCCGTACACCCATCTTTCCACTAAGTGCCCCCCGGTTTCAAAGCCCAACTCGCTAAAATTAAACTTATGTCAGTAAATATCGCTGGTGTAGATGTGGCTGTCAAGACTGACCCTGTCAGAAATCTCGGGGTAATGTTTGACTGTGGTTTGACAATAGCAGCCCAGGTTTCTAATATACTAGGTCAGCCAATTTCCAGCTTGTTAATATCGGAAGAGCAAGAAAATGTTAACCACTCAATCGACTAAACTCGCTGTGCATACCATGGTCACCCCAAGACTTGACTATTGTAATAGTTTATTGGCTTGAATTAACAGAGGTCTTCTTAAAAGACTTCAAAATATTCAAAGGACTGCTGCCACATTGATTACAAAGAAGAGAAAATATGATCCCATATCAGATGATCTTATCGAACTGCATTGGCTGCCGATTGAACAAAGGATTGACTTTAAAATCTTGGTCTTTACATATAAAGCCATCGCCCGTCAAACACCTGACTACATCTCAGGCATGCTTCAATTGCGGACTGATTCCAGGCAACTCTGCTCCACATCTTCTGCCCCTCAACTCATCCAGCCAAGAACACAATATATCACCTTTGCCGATCGTGCTTTCTCATGCTATACTCCTCGCAGATGGAATCAACTTCCATCTAAAATCAGAAATGCTGGTTCCATTTTCATCTTCAAAAGACTTTTGAAATCACATCTTTTTGAACTTGCCTATAGACAGTAGTCTTTTTTTGCTTTGTGCCAAAGCGCCTTAGTACAATTGTATTTGTTTTAGGCGCTATATAAATTCCATTATTGTATTGTATTGTAATAAACAATATCCAACTGCCCAGAACCACACAGAACCGGTGGTAGAGGTTTTGAAGCGACCCCTTTAAATTCCTATCCCTGTTCGTAATGTTGATACAACGAACAGTTGAAGTTCACTTTCTGACAAAATAGAATGATTTTCTCTTTGTGAGAAGTAGAAACAACTCTGACAAACAACCTTCTAGAAAAAAATCCCGTTACTGAACACTTAAAATATTTCTATGTATGAATTGTCTAGACATTTAATCTATATTTCAAGAGAATTTTACAGTAAATATTGAATCGCAAGATATATCTAACTATGTTATTATACATATTCCGTAAGTATGTTCACCCTTATCACTTAAAATACCTTGAAGCTTACGCAAAGCTGGATTCACCAAACAATATCCTTGGCTCTTAAAAACATGTTTGAGTATTCTACTGCTTGGAGACTCAAGTGTAAAAATACGGACGTCTAGTATATATTTACTTGGCATATCGGATGACTGTATAACCTATCTGACTTGGAATGTGTTGTATATATCTTATATCCCAAACAGACATATACGAGTATACGATATTTAAGTAAATATTTGCATTTTAATATTTAATACGATATTCTCGAAATTAAAATAAGACGCCAGAATGAGTTCTAACTTTGTTTAATAGGCATTCACATAGGGGTTTATGAAATGTTTATCTACAACATTGCATACTTTTACTTATTCTTTACTTTGTAGTAAATATATGTTGTTCTATAAATATTGCAATGCAGTTTCGATAATATACTCTTCCTTAGAGTTTGTTCATGCTGAGAAATATTAGCATTTTCCTTGATGAAAGATTTTATTTTCACAACATTGACAATTTAAGTGAGTAAAGTTTGAGTATAGAATACATAACTGTTATCTTTCTTTTGAACTAAGCATCATACTCTTATTACTCTTCTGTTATGTGTTGAATCTGTAGCTCTGACTGGTTGATTAAACCAAATATCGATTAACAACAGGATTTACACATAAAATACACATTAAAAATTGGCTGTAACTACGCACGGTAATCATCCCATCCAAAGACTTAAAGAGTTCTCATTTGAAACTAACAAATTAATTGAACATGTAATATTGTGCTATTTCATATCATCACAAGTTAGACGCTCACCATCCATCTTATTCATTGTATTCTAAAAGGTAAAACATAAAAACGTCTTTTATATATTTTGAGTATTATCTACTTTCAGCAAACTGTTCTATTGAATCAATAGCTGTCAATCAATCATGCTTATGGGTTTTAAAAGAACGCCCAGAAACAGGATTTAATGATTTTTCTTATGCCTTTCTGAAACTAATTTACCGTTAAAAGATTGTTGTAGCAGTGTTATATCATTTCTGCTATTTAAGTGTTCCCATCTTTTGCACTCACATGTTTTTATGAGTTATTCTCAGACACTTTTTGTATGTTACATTTATTTAGCTTAAGGTATGCGAATGAAAATTTACGATTGCTTTATATTATAGGTGACGATCCTTCATCAAATTTGGAAAATAAATGTCACCAGATCGGAATACCTACCTTTAAATCGGTATGTCATTTATTAAAAACCGATTTAGCTGTATATGAACAAATATAAATTCAACGTTTTACCCTTACTTAATAAAATGGAAAATTTGTTTTACATGATGGCAAAACGTTTCTATCAAATGATCCTTTCGGATATAGATTAACTTCAAAATTGACAGATAGATACCTGTTTATTGTAAATTATTCATTCGAAGGTAGTCAAAATAATAAATAATGTTAGGAACAAACGCCTGGGTACCATTGTTCTGTTGTGTTGTGTTTTTTGATTACTCTTGATTTAATTTCTAAACCTGAAATATAACCTTGAAACATCTTAAGTAGTGATATTTTATATGGCAGTTAAACTAAAATCTTTTTTTTTTTTTTATAATCCGACAATTAACCTTAAAGAGGTTTTTTTAAAAATTGGAGAATCATTTTCAAGTGTCTGTTACGTCAAAGATTATCTTCACTTTGATAATCAAATAACATATTCTTCTCCAGCATATCCCTTATAACATCATATCAAGACGAATAGCCTAAAGCAATTTCCATCCCAAAATTTACAAAACAATACACTGAACTAATGAAAATATGAAGGGGGAATTGTTCTAGTTGTGTATTACAACAAGAACCCGGAAAGCTAAAAGATACAATAGACAATGCCAGTATTAAGGTTCTCATTCTATTAATAATAATCAAAAGATTAGATGATATATGATAGGCTAGTAAATCTGTGGTAAAACAAAGACAAAATTGCATCACAGGGTTTTTCGGCTTGAATTAACTGTAAATGACCTCCAACCCTCTAACCTCCAACATATCAAAAAATTTGGAAAAAGTAAGACGAATTTGTATAAGACAATATGGCCGCTAAAACAGGAGGTGAAATTTTGTCAAATCCTGTATGTAACAATTGTAACACGTTCCTCTCATCATAATGAAAAACAGAAAAGTATAGTTTATCTATCTCCGATATATGGTTCTTGAGTTATATCCAAAAACGTGAAAGGTCATAATATGAATCACGTGTTTTGGCCTATTCAAATATGTCAAAAGTGTCATATTTTGTTCAAAATGGTCTCAAATTATTTCTCTCGCAAAAATATCTACATGAAGTAATGGTTTGCAATGATTTATTTAAAGCCTAGGGTAAAATTTAGGGTACATGCACATACAACATGGATTGTGTTGCATAATACCATAGCAATAACTGGTCTGAGACATTGTAACCCAGTAGCGTAACTAGACTTTTTGAAATGAGGGGGCGAGAAGGGACAGACATGTTTCCAAGGGGGGGGCGAGAACAAAGCAAAATTAGGTATTCTCCATAGACCCGTGTACAAAGTCAAATTTCATTTGGGGGACAAGAGGGGGGCGAGGGTTCCGTCCCCTCTGCCCCTCCTCTGGTTACGCCACTGTTGTAACCTATAACTTTGTGTACCATTTTTCAAGAGGAACATTTTGAGACCATTTTGATCAAAATCAGACACTTTGAAATTTCCTGCTCCCTTAGACCCAAACACGTGACCCTTATTATGACCTTTCACGTTTTTGGACATAACTCGAGAACCATTTCACTTCCTGTTTTGTGAGTAATTTTGTGTTTATTCAAATTAGTCATTTTTTATTAACTTACTTTTTACTACGTTTACTCGGTGACCCTATTTGTTTTATTTCTGTATTTTGAAGTACGCAAAAACTTTTCAACATATCTAAAAATTAAATAATCAATGGAGCATTTACTTTTTTACAAGCACATAATAATCGACTTTCTTTTAGCTTTCCCTGTACTTTGTGTCGCAAATCGGGTGAAAGTTTCGGAAAAAATGAACTTTTTTCTGTGTCTCAAAAATGAGAACAGTGGTTTTTTTAGTTCAGATTCGTAACCAATGAATCTACCAAATACTATATACTCAATGGAGACTTTGCATTTGTGAGAAAAACCCTTAAAAGCTGTTCAACGATTTTGTTATATGAAATAGAGTGCATAATATGGTCGTTCATGTCAGACAATAAAAGTAATAAACATACAATGTCACCTTCTACGTCCATGTATCACGAAATCGGACAGTTTGATATTATTTGCTTCATCAGCCCCCAGAGGCGTTTGATTGGCCATTAAAGCAAATTGCTTGTCAATTCTTGACGAGCTTAAAAGAAAAATAAGGCTGCAACATAAAAGCGCAATAAATTTACAGACTCATTGTGTATTGTTCCGTATTTGAGTGTATTGTTATTCTTATTTCTCTCAAAGGAAAAGAAAAAAGATACTTTTGGTTGTGAACTGGGCTTTATATTTATTGCTGCAGTATGATCGGATTTATATCATTATCGCTACAATTGACAAGATCTTTATTTAGATTTAACGGCAAGGACGATATCCAATTTAATTAAAGCATGTTTATAACATGTTTATTTACTTTTACACAAAAGAAAATTTGGTCAATGCTAAGATAATTTAATTTTGTTGATCTATCATTCATCTCATTAATATGATTTTTTATAGACACATTATTTACTGTGAAAAAAATGATGCACCCACTGCTTACTTAAGGCACACTGAAAGTGTCAGAACTTAAATAGCATCATTATAAAGAAGTAAACTGACATCCCTCGTCACTTTTCGAGATTGGATTTTTACCTTTTAAATCGATTTATATCACTTGTGATATTTATTACTGCCTAAGGACATGGCCCGTATTCCAGAAAGGTGTTTAGCTAAATCAAGGTTTTATTTCTCGTCAACAGCACGACTCATTGAGCTGTTCTGCTTGAAAGCTGCAATGATGCGTATCATTCCTGGACAGTTGATGCTCAGTTAAATAATGGTTTAGCTAGACATCTTTCTGGAATACGGGCCACTACCTTTAAGTAGTTAAAGAGTGGAATATCTAACTTACTATGCCACGGACACGACATTGTCTCTGCTTCATTATTGCACTGAAAAAGGAATAGATCATCTTCCTGTCAAGTTCCTGACAGGAAATTGCAACTACCAATAAGCTATAAGGATGTAGAATCACACGGGAATATCTGAATATTAAGTTTTTAACCTCCTGCTTTAGCATTGTCAAAATGGCGGCCAAATAACCGATTTTCTTTTCGCAACATCTCGATTTTGGCAAAAATGTGAAAAACGCATTTCCCGAAAGAATTTTCCAAGGAAATTTGGCTCACACTAGGAGATCATGAATACATTGACATTGTTGAAATAAAATTTGGAAAATGTTATTCCGGGGCGGTGTAAATCAATTTTTCGCATCCGCAAAATGCTAATTTATGCTAATTAGAAAACGGAGCGTTTGATCTCATTTTTTTTTCGCCAAAAAAAGCGCAACTACTATTTGGGCAATTTCAAAAATTACCAGCCCGAAATAGGTGATGACTCAACCCAAAAAGGGGGACTTTGCGACAGAACACTTTTCAAGAAAGAGGTGAAAATAGGCAGCAAAAAAATAAGCAAAATAATAAGAATTTCCAGCATAATGTTTGTTGTAAAATGTGATCGCCTTGATATATTTTAACAAGTAAGATGCTGCAGCAGATGAAATGATAAAATAAAAATTGATATAATTTGCAAAGTCCTCCTTTCGGGGTGAGCCATCACATATTCCGGCGTTAAATTGCGAGAACCGAAAAATCAAATGTTGGGTATCATGCCCCCCCCCCCTCCCTCTTATGCAGGTAAGTGTTGAAAGATAATTAAAGGGGTCATCTTTTAAAAATGTATTTGAATGCAAACATTATATGAGAATCTATAAATTATATTTCATATTATTTGAAATAAATATAGACTCTTCCTAGATATTGAACATTGCTGTTGTCAATAATAACAAGAACAAGTTTTAAAAGTCCAAGTAAAGGGATGTATCAGAAAACTCAATACTGTATATTAAAAAACTATCTATTATTCAATCTATGTTTATTATATTTGAATTTGTATATATTATTATTTTTATCTTGTTCTTATTCCAAATAGAATGCATTTTCCAGACAACAAGTTATATATGTTATATATGTTGATTTAACAATTTAAGGAAAATGGTAATTTGAATTAACTGTGATAAAAGCTTATATATAGTAATTAAAAAAATTATATTTCATACAAATCAAGAAAACAGGAAGTATTCATATACTAACCAATTAGGGGAGCGGGGGATGTCACAAGTATAACGTTGAGAGTAATTTGCTAGACTTGGATCACATTGTTTTAAAAATTAATTTTTGAACATTGGCACTTGGTCCCACTGATTTTGATTTCCGTGTATAGCGCGACACACAACGTAACTTAACAAAGACGTTTTAATTATTGTCAGTATAAGAGTAGCATGTGTTGTTGAAAAAAACCAACAATCAAATCGGTCATGTCTGTTTTGAGAAAATTATCATGTATTGGTAAAATGATTGTATTGTTTAAAATTTGTGTTGTTCCTAAAATCGTAAATAAAGGAAGAAGAGGGCCAACCTTTACTTGTCGTGTTTCCTTGTGGTACTAATTAACTTATGTCAAATAAACTTAAGTACCCTGTTGGCATTGTTACACATTTGACGACCGGCGTTGTGTTATGAGGTAGGACGAATCTGCGTTACACACTGATGTAGAATGGAATTTGCATGTAGTTTCTTTTTAACGCGTAGCAATTATTTTCCTGTGTTAAAGTCCCAGTAAATTATATATCATTGTAAAGCTATGATTATAAGGATTGTCAACAAACCACAAAAAAGTGGATATACAGGGTGGAACAAATGTCATATAGGGTGTAAGTATAGAATTTCATGCAAAAATGGTACCATAATTGATTTCATCATATCTTTATAACTGTATGTAATTCAATAATCTGACCCCTCGATATATGAAGGGGGTGCTATATACTTTTAAATAAACCAAACTTGTAATGAAGGAATTTGCTTCTGTACTGAGCTATAGTGTGATCAAATATTATTTAAAAGTCAATTGGAATCCATTACTACAAATACCAATTTATATGTCTTTATCCAAAATTTCTTTTCATAATCATCCACAATTTCTTTTCATAATCATCCACAATTTCTTTTCATAATCACTGATTTATCATTTGTTCATAAACAATAACCCTTCAGTAGGTACAACGACAGGTAATAGCCAATACTTATAATGCACCGTATAGTTGTAGCAGGTATGTATGCATTATGCATACATACCTGCTACAACCATATGATCCTCGCACCCCCACACAGCGCCATTTGAATGCAATTATTTCAAAAAGTAAAGAATAATTGCATATGAAAGAATGGGGACTTATAGCCGGATAAATTGTCAAGGTTATGGTCCATAAACCAAATCAATTGACCACTCCTATCTGAAATTATGGTATAAATACTCCTGATTTTTACCTAAAACTGTAACGCCTCCACCCTTATACATACCTCACCTACTGACACAAGGCCGACCATCAATTGTTTCATTTTGATAGACAAGAACGATAAATCAGCAGGTGGATGCTTTTGGCATCCTTGAAAGCAGTTATGTTATCCAACTCTAGGTTTAGTGTAACGAATCAGGCAAGGCAACAATCAGATTATAGGGGTACACCATTAGGCTTACAGGGGGGAGCAGAAACTTGGGTTCGGGGTTTTATTTTTTTATCACCCCATTCGGGAGCGACTTTTCCCCCCTGGAAATTACTGTTTTTTCTGCCTATGCCATGTTCAGGGGGATATTTGTCTTCTGCCTGTGGAGGGGGAATTTTGTTTTCCAAAAACTGTCTGCTCCCCCCTGGAAATCTAATGGTGCGCCCTTTACATGATAAAATAATCCGTGTTCATGTCTGTTCAACAGATTGCAGACAAGTGGTGTACCCGCAAAAGTCATTATGGCTGAGATTATGCAAAGATACATTAACTGTCTGATTCCATATATTTTCTTTAAATGCAAGGCAGGCACAATTCCGGTAATGTGTCTCTATTACATTCATGACTTTGAATTTCAATAAGAAATTAAGCTTTATTGCGTTTAATTGCCGTGTCAGTTTTAGTATAGTTGCTTTTCTAACATCTTTTGGATACAAATCATATAAAACTTCTTCTTAGTTTATAGTCAATGATTTCAAGTTTATAAAAACAATATAAGTCTTATATAATGTAAACCTCAAAACATCGAATTGGCATATATAAAGGATACATCTTTGCCATATCTAGAAGTTTAAGAATATACCTTTCTGAAGTTTATAATAAAAATGTATTTTAAATGTTTCTACCAATCGTTATCAATAGCACAACTTTGATTAGCAGATAGAAATATCACTCTATTTTTACCAAAGGATTGTTATATCCCTTCCAAGATACAAAGCTTATTTCAACACTTCTCCTTCTTCTTCTTCTTCCTTTTCTTCTCCTTCTTCTTCCTCTTCCTCTTCTTCTACTTCTTCTTCCTCTTCTTTCTTCTTCTTCTTCTTCTTTCTTCTTCTTCTTCCTCTTTTTCTTCTTCTTTCTTCTCCTTCTTCTTTTTCTTCTTCTTCTTCTTCTTCTTTTTCTTCTTCTTCTTCTTCTTCTTCTTCTTCTTCTTCTTCTTCTTCTTCTTTTTCTTCTTCTTCTTCTTCTTTCTTCTTCTTCTTCTTCTTTCTTCTTCTTCTTCCTCTTTTTCTTCTTCTTTCTTCTTCTTCTTCTTCTTCTTCTTCTTCTTCTTCTTCTTTTTCTTCTTCTTCTTCTTCTTCTTCTTCTTCTTCTTCTTCTTCTTCTTCTTCTTCTTCTTCTTCTCCTTCTTCTTCTTCTAAATCAGGCGAGCAGCTTGATTTTTTGTATTATTTGAAGCCAATCTAATTGCTCATTTGAGATGCCATAGAGTGTGGAATTACAAAAGTCGAGACGTGATGTGACAAGAGAGTTGACCAGACTTATTGTTGCTTTTTCAGAGAGGAAGTGACGAATGCAACTAATACGTCTAAGTGACAAGAATGCTACACGACATATGTCATTTACACGATTAGACATAGATAGACTACTATTTAGTCTTACTCCAAGCTATTCAACGGAGCTACTGATGGCAATGTTAGAGTTTAAAATGTTGATGGTGTTACATTGAACTTGAGAAACACGAGATAATGTACACACATTTAGCATGAGCCTATAACTCTCCATCCAGGCTAAAACGGCAGTGATACAGTTTTGAACAGCAACCTCGGTTGAATTAAAGTCTTGAAAATGACTGCTATGAGATAATTCGGTGTCATCGGCGTAAAATGGTATTTTGGATAACATCACAGAGCGGCTGTGAATATAAAAGTATGCGAAAATAAAACGGGCCCGAGAACGGAGCCTTGAGGGACTCCGTACTTCAAGGGCTAGGTATCCGAGACAGATCAATTTACAATCACTGACTGACAACGCTCTGATAAGTACGATGCATACCGACTTAATACAGTTCCCTTAACGCCAAATGTTGTCTCAAGCCGCTGAAGAAGTATAGTATGGTCAAGCGTATTGAACGCAGAGCTGAGGTCGAAGAGGGCGGCAAGAGATACCAATCTTTGATCTGCATTGATCAATAGACTATCTAGGACAATCAGCACTGCGGTCTCAACACAATAATCTTTAAGATACGCAAATTGCTTAGACCCAATAAGGTTATTATCACTGAGATGATCTTGCAGCTGCCTCAGAACAACCCATTCAATCACATTGGAAATAAACGGCAGGTTAGACACTGGTCGAAAATTCTTTAAATGATCGAGACCCGACCTTTTTAAGAATGGGGATAACAAGAGACTAAATAAAATTGGTTCGGAACTATACCAGAAACAAGAGATGCATTGATAAGTTTAGCTAAGTTAGGAACTAGATCAGCAGCACACTGTTTGACAAAGTTAGTCGGAACGGGATAAAGAATGCAGGATTTGGTTGGCATTGGTACTTTTCATCAAGTCTGATATCTCATCCCCGGAGACAAGGGTAAATTTGTCAAAAACAGGACCGTTTGATCTTAAAAGTATTATAAAGATCTGATTGTTTTTTCCAGATATCTTGACAAACCATTTGGGTCTTGACATTTTTGATCTTGGGATTGTTGATACGTATAGACACTATCTTGTTGATTATGTTATACAGATTCACGTTTTTAACGAATTCATTGTGATATTATACTAACTAACAGTAAATGCAGCTAACCTCCACATATTAGTTCCGAATAGCAAGAGAAATTATTGAGAAAATGGAGGTTGTAAATACATTGCTCTGATTCCAATTCTTACCAAGAAAGAAAGCACTTTCATTAATATCCAAGTAATGTCTTATTCGTAACACGTACAACAGCCGTAGGGCTTACCATGCAATTACTAAATATAAAAGGCTAGAACAAGGTAAAAGTAGCAATTGGAACAGTTGACAGTTTACTTGCTAGTGTTAAAAAATGTTGACAATAAAAAAAATATGTGTCTCCCAGAAATATATGACGTACCTTTCACGTTCAGTAGAAATAAGGTCAGACATCAATTGTATTTGTTTGACTCTAGGGCATGCCGGGATAACCTGTGGTCACATGATTTGTTATTTATTTTATGAACTCTTGAAAAAATAATATCTCCAAAGTTGAGCTACACCAAAACCAGTGTAAGTAACTTTGAATTAAGGAACAATTTTCAAGGTGTAACATAGTAATAATGATTACGATGTACAGAATTAAAACTTGTCGGCCTAGTATAAAAATGCAATGGACATTAAAGAATATTTTCATCGTTTATCAAAATTGAATCGATGAAACATTCATTTTTCTGTTTTCCAATGTTTACCATTTGTTGTTATTGAAACTACTGCAACAAGGTACCAAAAGGTTTGATAACGAAGAGCGGTTCATCCTTATTTGATTATAATTGGTATTTAATTTAACAACAAAAATATGTATTTAATAGCGCCCTAACTGGATACCTTTTAAAATTTATACTTTTGTTTATAAAAATAAATGTACAATTGTTCTTAAAATATATTTGTATTTACATGTATTACAGTAGTATGTACCACAAGAATACACAGAAATTAATTTGCGTACCAGAGAAATAAGCGTTCTAGTTTTTGTCGTAGCTCTGGTTAAATTATACATAACAAACACCCATAGCAGCCTCGTACCAGCAAAATAAACACATGATCTCCTCGGGAGCTTCATGTACTTGTTTTGAGTTCTCATTACAATTTCCTATTACCTGGTTTTCGGATCAAATATATACTCTATACAAATGAAATGCCTGGGTATTGCACAAATATAATAGACTATTATGCATCAATGTGGATTAGGATTCGATATCCTCATTTGCAACCACATGGTATCTAGCATATCTTTTTAATATTTTTAAAATGAGTAGCTAAATACAACAGTCAAAGGCACTGGTATAAGCTAACGTTGGTATGTTTCTTCATAATGCAATACTAGAATTTAGTGAATTGTTGTTGTTTTTTGTCTCGTTGGCAGACCCAACGAGACATATTTGAATGTGGAGATTTGGAAACTTTGTAGTAGACTAAGAAGTAAAAATGCAAAGAAATAGAGTAAAGACCATTATAACTGAATATTATTTTAGTTATACTTTATTTGTAGTAAATGGATCAAAAACTTACAAAAAATAGCGGAATGTTATTGTCAAAACTTAAATTTACAAAATGCATTCGACTGTGTGAAAGGCTACATGATTGAAGCTGTTGAAGACTTATCAGGTGGTTCTCATATTAAGGATTTCACATTATAGTCATGGTATATAGATAATCTTGAGCTAATAAACAGGGAACCTTATATCAGATGAGTCAATAGAACTCCTTTGTTTTGTTAACTATTAAAGAAAACAATGAACTTTTAATTATGTTATTTACTTTTATAAGTTCAGGTCAACTTAAGTGGATATAGAATTTTTATAGGTCATTGAGCAGTGTACAGATGGACTCATATAAAAGTTGCGTTTTTAGTATTAACTATTGCTTTAAGCTTATGAAAATGACAAAATGTCGCCAAAAGGATCATTAGGTCGTCATGCCATATGAAGGGGCATTTGTTAAATCATTGTCATTTTGCTTAACATTGCTGTAAGTATTTTCTTGATGTCTTTTGCTATGTAGTAATGTAAGAACATGGGTCTGGTGTATTTTAGTGGACTAGGCACAGCAAAAGTTTAATGGTTTGATGATTTAACTGAAATTCAGAAAAGAACCTGTTTATTAGTGATCTTTCATATGAAACTAAAAACTAAATTTTGAAAGATCAGGCAATACCTTATACAGGCTTTATAAATAAAAAGAAAAATCCATACAATTTCAAAGAAGTAAAATATATTTTAAGAAAAAAAAACCTTACGAAAAAGGTTTGATAAATCTAAAGAAAACCAAAACTTTTCGAAAGTTTTTGAGATTTTGGTACAAAAATATCATTCATCAAAGTTTTTCTCATATTGCACTTGAAATTTAATGGCTGAAACATGTTTTGTTTTTTAAAATATAAGTGATAAGGCGTGTAATGCAAAATTGCTTACAAGTTTAAAATGGTTTGATCGATTTAACTGAAATTCAGAAATAAACCTGTTTATAAGTGATCTTAGATAAGCATAACAAGTAGGATGCATTTCTTCATCCAACCATGTTTTACATTGTAAACCAAGTTGAGTACAAATTGTTTCGTTGCATTGGCAAAAATATAGCAAAACTCTGTCGTAACAGCCAGAAGGGTCAGCGGGGCAAAGTGCCATCCCTGAAAGCTCTCAGGGGGAAATTAAGCCTATCCAGGAGTAAAAATGAAGGAAAAGAAAGAAAAAGAAGTGAAAGAGGAAGAAAGGGAACAAGAAAGCCTGAGAAAAAGATTCCGACAGACAACCGGTGGTTGAGTCTTGAAGCGGCCCCTTTAAATTCCTATCAATGTTCGTAATTGTGATACAACGAACAGTAGAAGATCAATTTCTGACAAAATAGAAAGATTTTCTCTTTGTGAGAAGTAGAAACAACGGTGACAAACGATCTTCTAGAAAAAAAAAAACGTTATTGAACACTTAGGAATATTTCCATGTATGAATTATCTAGATATTTAGATAATTTTAGAGTAACTATTGAATCGCAATATATATCTAACTATGTTATCATACAGATTCCGTAAGTATGTTCACCCTTATGACTTACAAAATACCTTAAAGCTTACGCAAAGCTGGATTTACCAACAATATCCTGGGCTCTTAAAACATGTTTGAGTATTCTACTGCTTGGAGACTCAAGTGTAAAAATACGGACGTCTAGTATGTACATATTTACTTGGCATATCGGATGACTGTATATCTTATGCGAGTATACGATATTTAAGTAAATATTTGCATTTTAATATTTAATACGATATTCTCGATATTAAAATAAGACGCCAGAATGGGGTTCTACCTTTGTTAGGCATTCAAATAGGGGTTAATGAAATGTTTATTTACAAAATATTCCTTGATAAAATGTTATTTTTACAACATTGACAATTTAAGTGAGTAAAGTTTGAGTATAGAATACATAGCTGTAATCTTTCTTTTAAACTAAGCATCACACTCTAATTACTCTTCTGTTATGTGTTTAATCTGTTGCTCTTACTGATTGATTAAACCGAATATCGATTGACAACAGGATTTACACATGATATAATACATATTCAAAATTGACGGTAATATTCCAAAGAGTTCTCATTTGAAACTGAAAAAATAATTGAACATGTAATATTGTGCTATTTCATATCATCACAAGTTACACTCTCACCACCCATCTTATGCAATTTTTTTTAAAAGGTAAAACATAAAAACGTCTTTTATATATTTCGAGTACTAATGTATCTACTTTCAGCACATTGTTCTATTGCACCAATAGTTGTCAATCAACCTTGCTTATGGGTTTTAAAAGTACATACCCGCAACGTCCAGAAACAGGCTTTTATGATTATAGGTTAATAAATGCGCATTTCATACGCGAGTGAAATGAGACAAAATCAATGCACGCGCGGTCAATTTTGATGCGTCCAATTTACGAGGCCCGTAGGGGCCGAGTGCATTGGACAGCCATCAAAATCTATCGCAAGTGCTTTGATTTTGTCACATGTTACGAGCATTATGGAATGCAAATTTATTAATCTAATTCATACACGACAGAAATATAATATTGTATCTTTTGTGAAGAGAAATAGGGCCTTTAATATGACCATCAAAATCCGAAACTTCTCTTAACTAAATAAATACTCACCCGACAAAAACATTGAAACATTCATACGCACTAAAGGCCCACCACGCAAACTGGAACGCAACAAGCGCAGTGCATTGTGAAGATCCACTGCGCTCACGCGGAGTGTATGAATTTATCTTATGCCTTTCTGAAACTAATTAACAGTAAAGAGATTGCTGTACAGTGTTACATCATTTCTGGTATTTAAGGTGGAGTTCCAATTTGTTGCACTCACATGATATAACAATATTGAGAACCGGGAACAAGGGCTATGCTGAACAGATATTGTCAAAATATTTGAAAATTATGTTAAAAATAAATATCCATTATATTTTTATGGGTCTTCCTCAGACACTTTTTATCTGTTACATTAATTTAGCTCAAGGTATGCGTATGAAACTTTAAGATTGCTTTATATAGGTGACGGCCCTTTAGTCAAATGTGGAAAATAAATTTCACCAGATCGGAATACCTATCTTTAAATCGGTATGACATTTGTTAAAAACCGACTTGGCTGAATATGAAAAATTATAAATTCGACGTTCTACGTTTACTTAATAAATTAGAAAATTTGTGTTTACATGATAGCAAAAAGTTCCTATAAAATGATCCTTTCGGATATAGATTAATTTCAGCATTGACAGATAGATACATGTTTATTGTAAATAATTCATTCGAAGGTAGTCAAAGTGATAAGTATCATAAAACAAAATGGCCATCAAAACAGGAGGTCAAATTTCAAAATGTGTCAAATCTTGTTTGTAACCATTGCAACAGTTCCTCTCATCATAGGGAAAAACAGAAAAAGTTTAGTTTTATCTATCTCCGATATATGGTTCTTTGAGATATATCCAAAAACGAGAAAGGTCACGATAGGAATCACGTGTTTGAACCTATTCAAATGTGTCAAACGTGTCATATTTGGTTCAAAAAGGTATCAAATTATTTATCTCGCAAAATACCTCCACGAAGTAATAGTTTGCAATGACTTTTTTAAAGCCCAGTGTAAAAATTAGGGTACAGGCACATACAACAAGGATATTTTTGGATAATACCATAGCAACAACTGATATGAGACATTGTAACCTATTACTTTGTGTACGACTTTTTCAAGAGGAACATTTTGAGACCAGTTTGATCAAAATCAGACAGTTTGAAATTTTCGACTCCCTTAGATCCAAACACGTGACCCTTTTTATGACCTTTTTCAAGAGGAACATTTTGAGACCAGTTTGATCAAAATCAGACAGTTTGATATTTTCGACTCCCTTAGACCCAAACAAGTGACCCTTTTTATGACCTTTCACGTTTTTGGATATCTCGAGAACAATTTCACTTCCTGTTTTGGCATTAATTTTGTTCTTATTTAAAGTCATCAATTTTAACTTACTTGTTCCTACTTTTACTCGGTGACCAGGGGCGGACTGGGTTGTCAAACAAGTCCTATCCAGTTTATTGTCCCCCCTCCACTGACTTCAACGGAGTAAACCGTGACCTTGATGTGTGATCGATACACATACAAAGTACATACTATACAAATATATACTGTAGGTACCTGGACAATAAATCGGTAGGATTGTAACATTCATGACACCGGCTGTGGCAAAAAATAATAAAGCGGCCCTTTCGACCATGGCAGCGAAGCGAGCGTAGCGTGTAAAGGGTGGGGTCCAGGGGCCCGCCTTAGGGCACCGGTGAGAGGTCCAGGGGACAACGCCCCTGGTGGGGGTCCAGGCGGAAAATGGAAATTTAGGGGTCAAAGAACACGGATTTAGTGAGTATTTTTTGAAGCAAAATCATAGAAATATGCACAACTCATATTTAAAGCCTGATTACGGAATAACTGACTTCAACGGAGTAAACCGTGACCTTGATGTGTGATCGATACACGTTCAAAGTACATACTATACAAATATATACTGTAGGTACCCGGACAATAAATCGGTAGGATTGTAACATTCATGACACCGGCTGTGGCAAAAAATATTAAAGCGGCCCTTTCGACCATGGCAGCGAAGCGAGCGTAGCGTGTAAAGGGTGGGGTCCAGGGGCCCGCCTTAGGGCACCGGTGAGAGGTCCAGG
>JXSR01S019541.1:0-22632 GCA_000969725.1 Ophiothrix spiculata | reverse complement strand
TAAAGCGGCCCTTTCGACCATGGCAGCGAAGCGAGCGTAGCGTGTAAAGGGTGGGGTCCAGGGGCCCGCCTTAGGGCACCGGTGAGAGGTCCAGGGGACAACGCCCCTGGTGGGGGTCCAGGCGGAAAATGGAAATTTAGGGGTCAAAGAACACGGATTTAGTGAGTATTTTTTGAAGCAAAATCATAGAAATATGCACAACTCATATTTAAAGCCTGATTACGGAATAACCGACCCATATCGGTCTCAAGTCTTCTTCGCTTTCTTTTCTTCTCTTCTCTTTTTTTTTGTATTTTTTTTCTTTCTCCTCCTTTCCTCCTTTTTCCCTTTTTTTTTCTTTTTTTTTCTTTCCTCTTTCTTCTTTGTGAGTAACCGGCCCTGAGCGGCCCAAAACCAAGCGGCCCATGTGGCGATCGCCAAAACGCCACTGTTGCCAGTCCACCTATTTCGGTGACCCTATTTGTTTTATTTCGGTATTTTGAAGTACGCAAACACTTTTTAACATATGTAAGAATTAAAAAAGAAATCAATGGAGCATTTACTATTTTAAAAGCACATAATGATCGACTTTGCTTTAGCTTTCGCTGTACTTTGTGTCGCAAATCGGGTGATATTTTTGGGGAAAAAATGTACTTTTTGAAATGTCTGCATGTGTCTCAAAAATGAGAACAGTGACCTATATGTTTTTTTAACTTACTTGTTCCTACTTTTACTCGGTGACCAGGGGCGGACTGGGTTGTCAAACCGGTCCTATCCATTTTATTGTCCCCCCTCCATTGACTTCAACGGAGTAAGCCGTGACCTTGATTTGTGATCGATGCACGTACAATGTACATACTATACAAATATATAGGTACCAAACAATAAATGGGTAGGACTGTAGCATTCATGACACCGGCCGTGGCAAAAAATATTAAAGCGGCCCTTTCGACCATGGCAGCGAAGCGAGCGTAGCGTGTAAAGGGTGGGGTCCAGGGGCCCGCCTTACGGCCCCGGTGAGAGGTCCAGGGGGCAACGCCCCTGGTGGGGGTCCAGGCGGAAAATGCAAATTTAGGGGTCAAAGAACACGGAGTTAGTGACTATTTTTTGAAGCAAAATCATAGAAATATGCACAACTCATATTTAAAGCCTGATTACGGAATACCCGACCCATATCGGTCTCAAGTCTTCTTCGCTTTCTTTTCTTCTCTTCTCTTTTTTTTTCTTTCTTCGCCTTTCCTCCTTTTCCCCTTTCTTTTCTTTGTTTTCTTTCCTCTTTCTTCTTTGTGAGTAACCGGCCCTGAGCGGCCCAAAACCAAGCGGCCCGTGTGGCGATCGCCAAAACGCCACTGTTGCCAGTCCACCTATGTCGGTGACCCTATTTGTTTTATTTTGGTATTTTGAAGTACGCAAACACTTTTTAACATATGTAAGAATTAAAAAAGAAATCAATGGAGCATTTACTATTTTACAAGCACATAATGATCGACTTTGTTTTAGCTTTCGCTGTACTTTGTGTCGCAAATCGGGTGATATTTTTGGGAAAATATGTACTTTTTGAAATGTCTGCATGTGTCTCAAAAATGAGAACAGTGAACTATATGGTTTTTTTTTTTATTTCAGATTCGTAATCATCACAAATGTATCTACCATACGGTATACTATATACTCAATGGAGACTTTGCATCTATGAGAAACCGCTTAAAAGGTGTTCAAAGATTTTTTTTATATGAAATAGAGTGCATAATATGGTCGTTCATGTCAGACAATAAACATACAATGTCACCTTCTACGTCCATGTATCAAGAAATTGGACAGTTTGGTATTATTTGCTTCATCAGCCCCCAGAGGCGTTTGATTGGCCATTAAAGAAAATTGCTTGTCAATTCTCGACGAGCTTAAAGAAAAATAAGATTGCAACATAAAAGCGCAATAAATGTACATACTCATTGTGTATTGCTCCGTAATTGAGTGTATTGTTTTTCTAATTACTCTTAAAGAAAAGGAAAAAGGATACGTTTGTGTGTAAGTTGAGCTTTATTATCATTGCAGCAGTATGACCGGGCTTTATATCATTATCGCTACAATATGACCAGATCTTTATTTAGATCTAACAGCAAGGAGGATATCTAACTTAATTAAAGCATGTTTATAACATGTTTATTTACTTTTACACTAAAGAAAATTTGGTCAATGCTAAGATGATTTAATTTTGTTGATCTATCATTCATCTCATTAATATGATTTTTATAGACTGAACACTTACTGTGAAAATATGATGCACCCACTGCTTAGTGTAAGGCACACTGAAAGTGTCAGACCTTCAATGGCATCATTATAAAGCAGTAAGCTGACATCCCTCGTCACTTTTCGGGATGGGATTTTTACCTTTTTAATCGATTTATATCACTTGTGATTTTTATGTCTGCCTAAAGACATTACCATTAAGTAATAGAGTGGAATATCCTAACTTACTATGACATGGACACGACATTGTCTCTGCTTCATTATTGCTCTGAAACAGGAATAGATCATCTTCCTGTCAAGTTCCTGACAGGAAATTGCAACTACCAATAAGCTATAAAGATGTAGACTCACCTGGGAATATCTGAATATTAAGTTTTTACCTCCAGCTTTAGCATTGTCAATAGCAATTGGAAATATCATGTAGAATAATTTGGCGCATTCATGTATACTATATTTGGTGTACAGCTCTAATTATGTTTTTTCCTCGCTCTATACCATTATTCGCATATGCACATACAGGGTGAGTCAAAATAAATCAACGGAGGAATTTTTACAGGAAATCTTTTTACGTTTATCAACTTTAATTATATTTGATAAATAGCACATTTAATCAGCTTTCATGAGACTTTTAGTTTTCTGAAAGTGACTATTGCATTCAAAAGTTACAGCCGTTTAAGTAAAGGTACCCAATGTTGATGTCGAACAAATTTGCTTCAACGTGAGCTATATTATTGATTGCGCATTGATAAACGCTGCATTCAAAATATTAAACGGGTTCACATTATGCATAGATACTGAAGAAGATTCAATGATGCAGACTAAGTAATGATGGTCATTTCAGATATCAGTGCACAATCTTGACAACCAATGCCAGGAGATAAATCAAGGCGCAACAATGTTGCAACCGGCACTAGCATTTTGTTGCAATTAAGTATCGTCAGACTCATAGTCCGGCTGAAGATCGCCGTCTTTTTAATCTGTAGTTTACGGACGCCAACCAGTTCCTCTCACCTCAAGCTATTCAAAATATTGTTTTTACTTTTACCAAATAAAAATTCTTTCTGGCTCTCAGTATCAAAATCGATCCCCCTCTTACATTTATAAAAATTTCTTAATAATATACTACGTGAATCAAAATAAAAAATGTACTCAAATTACAGATGACCTTGACATTGATGAAAGCACTAAATCATAGATATCTTGTTGCTTTGATATAGCAGATTTAACACTTAAGTGCATAAGGCATTTCAGAATCTCGTTGTGGCACAGGGGGTCTATTTGCCCCTGGATTTTGATAGCTTAAAAACAATGTTCTCCACATTATTCTCCTTTAAAACTGTACTCAGTGATACGTCAATTTAATATAATTCATATGAAACAAAAATTCAAAAATCTGACATTTCGTTTAACAATGGCGGCCAAATATCTAATTTGTGTGATTTTTTTTTTCTCGGAACATTTCCCGCCAAACATTTGAAATCTGCTTTCCAAAAAGAATTTTTCAATGAAATTTGGCTCATAACAGCAAATGATAATAACAATTGCATTGCTGAAATTGAAAACAAAAATAGAATGCTGTTTCGTTTCGTTTTTAAGGGCCAAAACAAAATTTAAACAGTGCCATCATTTTACCAGTTTTTGATAATTATTTTAAAAAAGACTTGACCAATTTGATTTTGTTTCCACCAAAACATGCGCAACCCCTATCTTGAAATTTGCTTCGTTTTTTTATGTTCATGAAAATATACAATATCATGATGTCTTTGTCAACTCAAAGTTTTCTTTTCTTGATTATTTCATCTGCGGATCATGGTTTTAACATATTGTTTAACTTACAATGCCAGGTCCACAATAAATAAGTTACATTGATGATGGCGACGAAACTCTCATTTCTTTACTTTGAACATAATGCCATAGCCCGTAAATATCGTGATGTAATACGGTATCTTTCTTAACTGTGTCAATCCCATTGGAATGGAGGAAAAGGAGACTTAGTTACAAAATTGGTCATATCTGGCTTATTTATGAGCCAATTTCTATTATTTTTCTACATTTATCCGCTTATGTCTGTGTATCCGTATACTGAATCGTTCCATTTATAAAGGTCAAGGTCAGGCCCTTTTTTTTTATTCACGTAGTGTTATGTACAAAAATAATTGAATTGTCCCTGACAGTTGTTGGTAGATAACCTTATAAAAAGTATTAGCAAAATCAACAGAAATAGATTTGCTTTTGATGCTGCGAGCGAGTGGAAATAAAGTTCAAGTAAAGAGACACAAGTGTTCTCGTTTCTACTTTGAGTAAATATCTTTTCAACAAACACCCATATAGTGGTCATATACCAGAAATGTTTCCACGTCCCAATTTCCATTTATCTATTAATAAAACATAAACCAAATGGAGTAGTTAAAGGTACATAAACATTTCGGCTAAACAAATGCCAAAAATACAGAATTCTGGATTAGGTACTTTTAAATATATCAATCACTGTTAACCCTCGTCTCCCTAAGGGGGGGGGGGGATCCCGTAACGGATGATCACCTATTGCACCGAAACGCAATAGAAAGCGACCCTGAGCATTCTGAGCATTTATGTAACTTAGGTAACTCTTCACATCCTTTGCTGGCATTTTGATTTTTAAAAAAATGGTGGGGTTATGGTAAGCCGTCAAAGTTCGATGGTAGAGGGGTTGTTGCCACCTCGAAAGTTTTTAAATCGCCATTTTGAAAAATATCTGTATGATATCATCTTGAAACTTACAGAATGTGTTGTGATTGTTGACCGACCGGGGAGGGGGGGAGGTGTGGGGAGGGGGGGGGGTGGGTAATAGGCTCAGGAAGACTAGTTAAATCACATCATGTCCGATATGGGATCTAAGGCTTTGCATACATAGGCTGTTCCCATGTGGCATGTGCCCTTGTTCCATGTTCTATTGTTCCTAAGGCCTTGTATCCATTGGCTGTACCTATATTCCGTGTGCACTTGTCTCGTTTTCTATTGTTAGTAGGCCTAATTGTGCGGCGCAACACAGACAATAAACTTCGTTCTGCTTAGTGATCATATCAGTGGCCTACGTACGGCAGATGATTCCTATGACCTGGCAGCATCAACAATCAACATGTTCATACTTGGTGAGCACCAGGTAATTGGAATATCTGCCGTACACAGGCCACTGATATGATCTCTAAGCAGAAAGAAGTTTATTGTCTGTGTTGCGCCGCACAATTACTAACAATAGAAAACGAGACAAGTGCACACGGAATATGGGTACAGCCAATGGATACAATGCCTAACTGTCACGCGTCAAACACAGGGAGCATCTGCCGTACACTATATCACTGATACGGCCACTATTAAGCAAAACATAGGTTTATTGCCTGTGTGGCGAGTGACAAAAGGGGACAATAGAACACGGAATAAGGCATGTGTCCTTTATCCGTATTCTATTGTCCCTAACCGTGACGCGCCATTAACCTTTCTATTTGCTTAGTGGTCGAATGTGTCCTTGTGCAGATTATTGTGACTTGCCAGCAAAGAGAATGAACATGTCCAACTTCATTTTGTATGTCTATGGTGTGGTCAACATTTGCTCAAACGGCCTGTCTGGTTGAAATTATACAAACTAAAAACAAAGGACCTTGACTTGCGTTCTCCTGATTTACTTCAAACAACGATAACAAAAACCTTAATACGTCTGCAACAAAAGTGGTGTTTTGGAAAATTCAAACGGTTAAAACGATTCTATAGATCAGTAGTTTCAGTATGCGATCATTAAAAACAATGCGGCCACCATTGAAGAAATCATCTGAAGTGCCTACGATGATTAGCTAAATGAACAGTGTAAGACACTGACATAACTTATCCAGCGATGACGTTAGAATGTATGGGCCTTCCGGGCACTACTAGAATAATTCTTCTCTTATTTTTATAAGATCAGTGCATTGTTTTGCTAAACCAGTAATAGGGAACCCTTTAGGCTATTCGTCTCGATATAGTATCATAAGTGATCATGGAGATATGCTTAAGGAATACTAAAGAGCATAATATTTAATTATCTTTGTAAAGATCGTCGTCGACGTAACCGGTACATACAATAATTCTATCAATTCGTCATACACTTTAATAATCTTTGAATTTCAGATTTGTTAAACGATTTTTGTTATAGGATAAAAAAAAAGTATGATCCTTGTAGAAGCTCGTTGGTTTAATGAACTCCTACACTCTTATAACGAAAGGATCAAATTTGATCCCATAAAGTATCAAATATGAGCTTATCCTTTTTGGGATCAAATTTGATCCTTTTTGGGATCAAATTTGATCCTTTTTGGATCAAAAAGGAGTGTATTTGATCCGAAAAGGATCAAATTTGATCCCAAAAAGGATCAAATTTGATCCCAAAAAGGATAAGCTCATATTTGATACTTTATGGTATCAATTTGATCCTTTCTTTTTAAGAGTGTACTTTTAGGACATTTGGACAATTAATGTGGAGGTAGTTACACTTAGGTAATTAATGACGTTTTAAAATCTTTGGCGTTTTATATTACTTTCCAGGGAGAACAGGTTTTTTATTGTATCAAAGACCCATTTTAGTATAAAAATTTAACTAGACAAAACCTATCAGGAGATTAAGCAAGTATTATTTTCATATATATAATTGGGTATATCTACTAGTATGTGTACCATAGTACAGCGGCGAGTCTCACGTAACCTGTTCAGTCTTTTGTGTTTTCTATTCATAAAACAAACATTTTTGGCTCGGAAGTGTTGAATTTATTATTTTTTGGTATGAATTCTGATAGAGGAATAACTTGAGTACCCAAGTTTCGTGTTTGCAATTTTTTTGTCCTAGTAGTTTTTAAGACAATGTGGTCACTAACATAGCATATTTGTTAACATTTACATATTTTTTACCAAGAAATATTACATGAATACGTCATTATAACTAAAAAACTATTATCCCGAGGTCTTTTTTATTTGTAGATTAGATTCTGCCAATTCAAATATAACCGGTAATTGATCGGTACTTATTCATATAAATGCCAGTGCCAAATTTGCCAAAATGTGTATAAAAATGCGTGGCCAATAATAGCTCTGTTTTGCAAATTATGAAACTGATAATGCACACAATATAATGTACATCTTTTCCGTGTGCCAAACTTAATTCGTCCTGCGCCCATAATATTAAGAATATCGCCATTTATTGTAAATAAACATACAGTTAAAACAACATCGCCTATAGACGTACACGCAGAGCGCACTTCAGCACGCACGTAACCATATCCGCTAGGGGCGTAGGATCGGAATTAGAAGGAAAATGAAAGTGGTACGGCCCTTGTAAAAGTGGTGCAACCTGTGGGCTGTGACCCCTTAGTTTTAAAAAATAAGTAAACAACTAAGCCACAGAAGAAAAAAGTTACAAAAAACGAATTTTTACATTACTATGTTGTGGTTATTTATGCTAGGACCGTGTTAAAATAATCAAATTAAACTATTTGTATATTTTTCTGGCTGAAAAGTTGTGCGGCTAAAATGTTCCGACGCAGTCGGCAAATTTCTGTGCAGTAAATGGATTTGATTTACGCCTTGAAAATTATTACGCAGAATAGCACAGAAGTTGAAAACGATACCGATACCGATATTGCTGTGTAAGTCGTTTGTGACCGTCTAGCCCAAACCAGCAGTAAATGCCAGCTCTTGTCATTTTCACTTTTTTAATTTTTGCAAAGACCATGCTTTAAGAATTAAAATGACACCTTAATCAACTTCACACGATTTCCAGAAGTCAAGTTATGGTCCGTCAAAGGTTGTCAGGGAGTAAATCGTATAACTGAGATAAACGCGTTCAAAGATTAGTAAGCCCTTTATTTTCTGTTGATCGTCTTAAGAATATGCCAATTCATTTCACACTTCCTATCATGTTCTTGAAATGAGACTTTGCTGGTTTTTTGTAGTAAGCACTAGAATTGTGAATCTGTCAAAAAATCAATTTCGGCGAATTATGACCTTGACATGTATTTTCACTTGTAGCGCAAAATGAAGTTTCTTGCATTTACTGCTCATACGGGCTGGAAGGTCACATTTTTCCTAGATAATGTTAATGAAATTTACACTGGTTGAAGCAAACACTTTATTGATGAATATGATCTCAAAGTTATCTGCAATTGTTTTTGCTTAAAATGAAACGTAAGTAGGTCAAAACGCAAAAAGTATATAAAATAAGCAAAGAGAAGTTACTGTGTACATAAAAAAATTATATATTTTCTTACACTTTAAAGCTCATATTGATTTGTGTACATTTAAAACTTGTATTAACAAGATTTTGTTGAATAACTTTTTTCGTTTTTAAGTTATGCCCGTTAGAAGCACGCTTTCTTATACACAGATATTTATGCAAATTTGATGTTAATTAGTCTTCTAATTAAAATCAATTAATGCAAAATCTTTTAAAAGTGAGGTCCCTCATTTAGGTACCTCAGGTAGTTGACATCATTGTCCAATACAAACATTTCAAGCATTTTGAAATGTCTTGTGTATGAATCCTAAAGCGTTTTTTACCTTGCGTCCGCTCGTCTATTATGAATATATAATATAATAAAATGTAACACAATATAATGTAACACAATATAATATAATTAATATAATGATACATTCTTCGTGAGGTTAAGTTTTAAAACGGGTTGCAGTTCGCTAATAATACAAATTTTAAACGTAGACATTTATTATGCGCTAGCTTCTGTGTCAGAAGATGCTCTGGCCACTATCATTACGTTCTTATTATGGAAACGTTAGAAAGATAAAATAGAAAACATATACTGAACTGATATTTTGATAATGACAGTCTAATTTCTCCAAGTTAGTTGATTATCAGTATTTATTAGAAATTCTGACCAAAACTACTTATAATTTCTACACTGTTAGAAATAATTACCGTAAATTTAAGGACGCTTCAAGACTATTCCGTAAACTGTAAACATATTCATCCAACCCCTCACCCACATACACACTACACACACACATCCCTACCCACCCCTACTTTTGCCTGTCAATCCCTACACACACACTCCACCCACACCCCTGCCGACATGTAACACAATAATCATCAAAACTAATTTAGGGACAAAAAAGTGGCTGGCAGCAAAATGAATAGACACGTGTCTGGAAATTCTGCTATCGGACTTCTTTCTTGTGTCTGTAAATGTATTTCGATGATTATTTTGCTATATGTGGGCATGCATGATCATGGATGTGGTTGTGTGTACGGGTTGGTAGGTGGGAGTGTGTAAGGTGGTGTTTGTGGCTGGATGAATACATGCACTTTAATGAAATTTTTAACAGTGTATGTCATATCAACTTGTAAATGATTATTTGTAATTTAATCAGCATTTATCAAGTTAAAAATGTTTTCTGCCATTACAAAAAGTTCTACGGCAATACATTTCGTGCCCAAACTTCTCAATGTCAACGATCCTGGTGAAATTATGTCGAAAATAAAATAAGCGCCAAAAATATGTTACTTTGGTGTTTATTGCTTACATTATTCATTTTGTATGAAACAAACAGTGTAGGTTCGTTTTCCGACAAAATGGAAATCGTTTGATTTTTATTATAACGTTGATCACACAAATACATAATTGTTTCGAGTAAAACTTTTATGAACCATTCAAAACAATAATCTAACAATGCCAAAGTATGATGCGCCATTTCATAGGGACTTTGAAACTGTAACTCTATTCAGTACGAGGAAATATGGTGTTCCGTCATTTTTCCGCCTATAACTTGCGAAATACCTTACAGCTTACGCAAAGCTGATTCGACAAAACAATATCCTGATCTTTTGTACAAATATATGGGGAAGCCACTCTGTTTGTCCATGAATATTCTACTGCTTGGAGACTCAAGTGTAAAAATATCAACTGAGAGGAGATACATTTTATGCACTAGACGTCTACTATGTATTAAGTTTAATGGCAGATCATATGCCTGTATGCATGACATATAGCTTTATATTTTGGATGTGCTAACTTTATATGGATAACATAAAACTGATATGTCTAACATTATAGTGCTAAGCAGACATGAGAATATACTATATTTTAAGTAAATATTTGGCAAAGGAAATTAAAACATGTAGAATTGGGCTGCTACCTGAGCGTATGTTATTATTGATTCGGGGATTGAGAAATATATATATTTAGCATCTAATGTTTCCTTTTACTTACTGATCCTAACTAAGCTGGCTGAGTGAATAATTGCTCTCTAAAATATAAATGATTATTCGTTTCATTTTGAAGGTTAATATGAACCTAAATTGAGACTTCACATATATAAAAAGAAAGATTTTATTATTCTTAAAATATGACCAAAATAGAGAACACATATAAATCGAAGACATTGTTAGCCTGTACTTTACTGTACAAACTGAACAGTAAGATCAGGTGATTGTGATACCTATAACACCGGCTACATCACAATCCGCTTATAAGAATAGCCCTATTGCATTTCCATCATTTGTTACACGACATAAGATTGTCAAAACAAAATACACTAAGAATACTAGATGCCTGTCGGGTTTTTTTTTATTATATGTCTAACAAAACACTTGTCCATCTCGGCCTGATACGGAAAATTCTCAACACTGTGTTTTTGTAGCATATCAGCTATAATCCATATATCTAGTTTTCGAAAGCAATTTACTATGAAAATAACTGCAACGGATTGTCCATCAACTATAAATAAATTGAATAATACTTGAAGAAAGAAAGGGAAAATATGTACATAAAACTTGATAAGTTAGTATAATGAAAGATACCTATTCATATCAATTGAGTATACGATTTGTCAGGCCTAAATTGAACAGATACTTTCTTTTCATATTTGAGGAGAAAATTACTAACTTTAACAGACTTATGACATTTTACTTATAATAAGGAAACCAAAATTAATCACCAAATACAGTTGCGATCCTATTAATTGGTGTGCTCCCTTTGGGCATAATTTGAACACCGTTCAAAAATGAAAAAAAAAAGTATATCCCTTTGAATAAAAAAACAATGTACCTATGGAGCAAAAGATGTCTACTTGCAACGAGAAATTATTTTAATATGACCCATCTAGATGGGTTCCCCTCATCATAATAAACTGAAATCAATACTGCTCTTATACCGTATACAAAACTAGAGACATGGTCCTGGTTTTGCTAACCAATCATCTCCAGTCAATACAACCTATTAATTCTCTGCAGTCCGAAGCGTTTGGATGAACATTTGCAAGTAAGCAAAAATCTTATTTCAAGTATTTGATTTATAATATTCCTATTTAAACAGCATAATATAGTGGACATTGATTAATTGTACAGGGTGTCCCACAAAAAACGCAACAAACTTTGACATTTTACTTGGAGAGAACAGAGCCCAATGGTGAGCAAACGTTACAATAATACTATAGAGTAGACCATTGGCTTTTACAGGAAATTTTTTTTGTTTAATTTGAATCTCTGAATCAAAAGTTATTGCACATTTTATAAAGACCTGAAAAATCTTGATGGTCCGATTTGTTAATCTGTAAAGTTTCACCTTTGGTGACGTCATAGAGCTCACGTTGATTGGAAATTGCTAAAAACATCACATGATTAGGAGAAGCATCCCTTGAAGCCATTTCATGACATAAGGACTCAATTTAATGATGATCTGCTGATATTAAGCAGGTTATTGCGTCTGGTTTTGTCAACCTGTTGCGTCCCCTTAATGGGCCAGATGAATAATAAAGTCCTAAACTCCTTTGTCTTTAGTTTTCTTCCGTGATTTCGGTTAAAGACTTATTATTGGTAGACACCTTTCATTAGAACTCATTTTTTCGACTCTTTGGTGGAAATTGTATCCTAAACTACCTGATTGTTGCACCAGAAGTAACAAGAGTCATGGAATTTGAGAGTATCAGGAAGATCCGTACTTTAAATGAAAATTTTGACCTATTTAAGGTACAAATTAACTTAAAATACCACTTAATGTTAGGTACAGGTCATGTAAGATTGGTTTGGATTTATTGTGCTCCAGTTTTTTGCAGAATTCTCTTTATTTTAAGTTTGCATTTCTTTAGCTGGAAGTCTTAACTTACAAATCAGATCAAAGTCGATTTAAAGGGCTTTTTGATTCGCTCGTTGCATTAATATTGGGACAAGCTGTATAAGGCGTTTTTAAGCTCGCCAGGAATGGTAAAGTAGTGTCAGGCCCCTGACAGCTCCATTACTTTATGTAATTTTGACGCGAATAAAACGAATGGTTAAAGAAACCATCAAAAGACCGTGGCTCCAAACATGGCGGTTCAACAAACAAAAACGTCGTCGGCGATTTTAAAGAGGGCAGTTTTACCGAATATTTAACGGTGCACAAAAATCAATTGTTAAACAACATAAACACAGCGGAAGTGACCTAAACGTAAAATTCACGAAATTTTGTATAAAACACCAAAGCAATTGATTGAAAAATCTACATCTCAAAATCATACAACTTTCCAATTTTCATTGTCCAAATTTATAGCTTTTCAGGTTGATCAAAGGTTGCCGCGGTATTGTGTACGTATAAAGGTAATTATTCAATCCATGAGTATCAACTGGCTCAGTTGCGCAGTCGGTAGCGCTTTTGTAAATACTTCCGAGAGAAAAAAACAGGTTGGTATGGGTTCGAGTTCCGGCAAGGCTGTAATGTTTGCGAATGAATTTTTAATATAAATTAAATTGATGTCTACATATTTATGGAATAAAAATAAACTTTAAAATTAAATTTAAAAAAATAACAAAGAGCAGAGCATCGACAACCACCGCAAATTTCAACATCATACTGCCCTCTAAAATATCTGGGACGCAGAAATTAAAAAACAAATTGGAGCCATGGTTTTAACGAAGTGTCATCTCCTATATTCATCCTCCTTGGTAGTGTGATAATCACAGTCCCATGGGACAATGGTAGCCAATTATAGTGTCAGATTTCTTTTTACATTGGAGAAGAAGGTTTTTTTACATGTTTACTTCCTATCATTCTTGTCCCTGATGCGCATCTTATCATTCTGGTGAAAACACTCTTAATGCAGTCCATCTTAAATTATGCAATCTCTAAATAGATGTAGGGCGTACTGTTTATTGGCTATTTTGAATGAAATTTGTAACGGCTACAGTGTTGTTTAATCTTGGAGACCTTTCCATATTTAATTTTGTTGATTATTTTTATTCTTTATTTCACAGGTGTTACTGTGAAGTTTCATTAAGTCACATTTTGTCAACGATGTCATGATGCGTGCATTCTAAGCCAAACAATCACTCTGTTCTGTGGCATATGTGCATGTCAATAATGTAACCGGTTTCTTTGACGGACAGTATACTAAATTCTTGAAATCAAGTGAAGTTCATTGAGGTATCAACTTAATCCTTATAACAAGTGAAAATGACAAGAGCCTTCATTTACGGCTGGTATGGGATAGACAGTCACATATGTCTTGTAGATGATAATGAACATCAATTACGGTATTTTCACCGGTTCGGTAATAAAAACATTTATATAGAATTCAATTTCTATGAGATGATTTTTTTTTTCATATACGTATCCTGCTTGTAAATTAATTCAATTCATTCTTTTAAAAATAAAATGACAACTGTGCGACATGTTGCGTTGCTTTGGATAATGCTGTCGTCAAGAATAGAATCAATTTCCTCTTCAAATGTGCCAATGAATTATCTGCTCTATTGAGACTCAAAAAACCATTTGCTCCTTTAGTATATGAATGTCCTTTATTATACTGACTTTTATCAAATCGCATGTCTATTCACACACCTACACATAGTAATTTATAATGCTTGCTTTTATAAAATATCTATTCGTTAACAAACTGTCACAAAGCGATAGCATTAAAATGTGAAATCTACCATTTTTTCTTACTTTTCTTGAGTGTTATCCATTTCAAAAATGATCAATCCTTTTCGAATATTACAATGCAAATAACCTTTAAGTAGAAGATTGGGGACAGTACTGATTGGGGGTATTTAAGATGCTCCAAATTAGTCACTTTTGCAAATAACTATTTATGGTTTCATGAAATATATTAATCTATAATTATTGAAATATGTATTTATTTCAAAGTATTTCCATGTGATAAACTAACTCTTATTTTTCTTATTAAAGTTTGTAACGTGCTTAACTCAAAAATATCAAAACCGCGTCAATCACAATTCTCAATTACCTTGCAGTTTCTTTATTCCTTTAGTAATTGTATTTTATTGATTAACCTAGATATTACTGAGCTGATAAAACGACACTATCTAAAACCAAACACCTGGTAAAAATAACTTTCAAAATTGAAAACTATATAATGACGAACATCTTTCTTGAAGATTCGGTGCTCTAGTCGTTCTATTTTGGTACTATCGTGATAAAATTGATCTTTTTAAGAGAAAGGAACAAAAGGGGTTATTTTAGTCTGATTATTACTCTGATGAATACAACAATTATATTTAAGCCGTAAATGCAACCTCTTGGTCCTAAGAAAAAAATATTTTTCATATATAAATGATATTTTAAGGACTGTGAACCTGTAAGAAATTAATTTGCTGGATCACCACTAGTCTTGTAATTCACTTAGATTTAAGTCATTCTTTGATAACATTTTTCAAAGTAATAAAACAAATAAATTTCTGTTTTTGAACCCGATGTAAGCGCTTTTAAGACAAGACAAACGTTGATGATGCGTTGACATTTCTATAATCTTCGTGTAAGATAATAACTTTGTAAATGATAAGCATCAACATTTAAGAAGAAAGTTGGTCTTTAATAGCAACTTTACTACTGAAGTGTTTTCACATAAATTGGAACAAAACCTTTTTTTGGCAATATTAAAAAAGAACCTGAACATTGATATCTAAGTTGTAAAAAGTAATTTAGGTCTAATATTTACTTAGGCAAATTTAGTAACACCAGCCTTAATCTCACTCTTACCTATCATTCTTTATAACACGTCTAACCAAGACCGATTGTTGCACCGAACCCTATATGGACTTGGTGATTCTCAAGTGGAAGGAATTGCCCATGAGTTCATGTAATTTACTTAGAGTTCAAAATAGTTTGCTGCATTTGCGGCTGATTCAAGGTGAACAAACACACATACTTAAAGCTGACAATAATTCATTTATGTGGCCTATATGTATTCAAACTGACATCAAAGTCCATTTGTCTGTCCTTTTGGGTCTATACTCAAGATCAACATAGCATGGTCTTTATTTTGAGCCTAGTTGCCACCGACGTTCATTACATTTATGTATTAACAAACTGATTACGTAAAATGTTATCTTATTTTATCTGCTTTATTCATAAAACAGTAGTGATACGAGAGTTTTAATCTAATTACATAACTGACTTTAATACGCTCTACTTGTCTTGACTATTACAGCAATTGACATTTATTATCAAAAAGTTTGGCATGGCATGTTTGTCATTTAATAGAGCTTTGCTTTAATATCAACTTCGTTTCCATTAAATTGAACACAGTCCTTCAAATGTAACCTTGGGGACTTGTCATTTTAAGTGTCAAGCATGAAAATGGCCTTTATCATCCACAATAAGACATGTAAAATCACCCCTGGGAGAGATGTCTTACTCAACACGGAATGGGTTGGATATTGCAGAGCCTTAAAGTAGTAGTGATTATACACGGATACTTCGTTGAATAGTATATTTTGTTGTAGTAGAAAAAATCTGGAGAAGAAAATTCAACAGCGACTGGGAGAATTAGATATATGATTAACAGCTAGATGTCAATATAGAATGCATCATTTACACATCACCGCGATAATGTAAGGTGCGCCATGAGTACCCTTTTTTTTTGAAAAAAAAACACACCAGAAGTTCATAATATTTTCAATTATCAGCAGTCATGTATTTTGTTTTATTTAGACTTTTTTACGGAGAACTTTCGCTCTAAAAATTAAAAAGCAAACATTATCTTTTTTTATATGCATTCTTACAGCATGTAAAACTGATGTTTGTAATTTTGATTTCTGGTGCTGACAATCTTAAACCGCTCAAGATATAGTCTGTAGAAAAGGGTCACTTCAAATTGTTGAAATAACTCATTACGTTTTGTTCTTTCATTACAAGTTTTGAATATGACCGACATGGTGCACCGATTTCAGTCTAAACCCATGGTATATCCATGAAGTAAAAAAAAATCAAAATAATAAGTCATTCCTCTATCTACCCGTCAAAATAACTTGAAAGAATACTTAAATATTTTTGATATAAAATATCTTATATCATAAGGTTTTGCATAAAGAAATGGCAATTTTCGAAAGAAAACATGTAGCTTTCATTTGATGATGACTCAGTGTACAATATATTTTTTTGTGCAAAGCATAATATTGAGCCACAAATGTAAACAGTTGAAATTTGGTTTTAAGTCCATATTCATGTCAATTTAATGACAATCATATTAACTTCATTGTCGTTTCGATTCTTGCAAAAAGTCTTTAGCTCCTGGATTTTATAAAACATCCCCAGATCCCCTTTTGATTAACATGTCAGTCAGAATATCTCTTTATCCTACAGCTTGCAGTAAAACAGGAACAGGTCATCGTCCTGACTAGTTCCTGACTTGAAATTGCAACTAACAATAGGCTATAAAGCTGTAGACTCATCTGAGAGTACATACTAAAGATATCGCCTCTCTGTCCCATCTCGTTTCAGTATTTGTAATGCCATATGTGGAAAAAGTATGCCAAACAGTTCGAGGTAAATACACGGTGAAGCAAGGAATATACAGAAACAGAAATAAGTGTAGTTCGAGATGCAGTTCAGGACGAGTTATTCCTATTCATCTGTATTTTTTTCATATTATTTTAAAAGCTTGCAATACAAATCCAAAATCTAAATAATAACTGGTATCATTAACTTTGAGATTATGTAACAGTTAAATTGTTTTATATTTATCTTGCATTCTCATTAAAAGTCCTTTAGTCCCATGGTTCACCAGTCCAAACGTTCACAAGTCCGAAAATGATAACGAGTGAAAATATGTGGCTTTGTCGTTTATTGCTTACATTATTCATTTTTCATGAAACAAACAGTGTAGGTTCTTTTTCCGACAAAATGGAAATTATTTGATTTTTATTATAACTTTGATCACACAAATACATAACTGTTTCGTGAAAAAACTTTTATGAACCATTCAAAACAATACTCTAACAAGTATGATGCGCCATTTCATAGGAACTTTGAAACTGTAACTCTTTTCATTATGTAATCAAACTGGTGTTCGTCATGATTTTTCCGCCTATAACTTACGAAATACCTTACAGTTTACGCAAAGCTGATTCGACAAAATAATATCCTGATCTTTTGTACAAATATATGGGGAAGCCACTCTGTTTGTCCATGAATATTCTACTGCTTGGAGACTCAAGTGCAAAAATATCATCTGGGAAGAGATACATTTTATGCCCTAGACGTCTACTATGTATTTATTTTATTGGCAGATCATATGCCTGTATGACATAATAGCTTTACATTTTGCATGTGCTAACTTTATATGGATAACATAAATCTGATATGTCTAACATTATAGTGCTAAGCAGACATGAGAATATACTATATATTAAGTAAATATTTGGCAAAGGGAATTAAAACACGTAGAATTAGGTTGCTACCTGAGCATCTGTTATCATTGATTCGGGGATTGAGAAATATATTTATTTATCATCTAATGTTTCCTTTTACTTACTGTTCCTAATTAGGCTGCCTGAGTAAATAATTGCTCTCTAAAATATAAATGATTATTCGTTTCATTTTGAAGGTTAATGTGAACCTAAATTGAGACTCCACATATATAAAAAGAAAGATTTTGATACTAATATTATTCTTAAAATATGACCAAAATACAGAACAAATATAAATCGAATGAACCGTTTCAAAATGGTGGTGAATCCCCCTCCTTTTTTGTGTCGGATTAAAGTCAAAACTTTTGTCGCGAAAAGATTTCAAAAACCATGTTCCTTAAGTTATTTTTGCATTAAAATGTGCTAAAACTTGCACATTGTAAGTGTAATTGAATATGTTAAATAAAATCCGAAAAAGTTATTTGGCTTCGATTTTATTGGAAAATAAATTTAAACAGCGGCCTAGTAAACACCCGGCTTTCCAGTAAAATGTTACATAATAAATTGTCATTTATGTGTTTTATCTTACCTCTGTCGTAGATATGACCTTTGCCTACACAGTCGACGTCAGTTTAGGTAAAACTGATATGACATATGAATATGTTAAACGAAAATATAATCAGAATAAGTTTATCCATTTTTATTATTGGTTTTGAAAAAGTAAAAACTGATACCAAAACCGAAAATTACAATAATGCTATATATATTGAGAAGGAATACTTAATATAAAACAGTTTTTATTCAAATATCAACTTGATATTGTATGTAAGTTGTTTCTGGTGTTGTTGTTGCTGCTGCTGTCGTCGTCGTTCTAGCTATTAAGCTGTCAATGTTTGTTTTTTTACTATAACACAAAACAGAAACGGTTTAAATACTGAATACATTTGATTTTGTTGACCAAGTTTGGTATTTTTGAGAAACGTCATAAGATAAACCTTTTTATACTAATTAAGGACGAAACCGTCTGCTAAGTCACTTTTCGAAGACCAGTAGGTTCGAAATCGAACGTTTTTAGAAAACTTATATCAATATTATTGTGATTTTATTAGCCTAAAGACATTACCTCCCAGGTAGTTTAAGAGTGAAATATTTTAAATTGCAATTCCACGTACACAATACTACCTCTGCATCACTATATTGTATTATACTATCTAGCATTGAAACAGGAATGGGTCATCTTTCTGTTGATGTCCTATACTTTACTGTATAGTAAAGACCCTATTTCACCGGATACATCACGATCCGTTTATAAGAATAGCCCTATTGCATTTCCATCATTTGTAACACGACATGAGATTGTCAAAACAAAATACACTAGGAATACTAGATGCCTGTATGCAACGGATTGTCTATCAACTATAAATAAATTGAATAATACTTGAAGAAAGAAATGAAAACATTACTGTCTGTATATGCTATTACTTACTGCAGTAGTGCAGTTTGCACAAGAATATGAGAAGGTCGTTTATGTACAATGACACAAAACTTGATAAGTTATTCGAAGTTAGTATAATAAAGATACCTATTCATATCAATTGAGTATACGATGTTTCAGTCCTAAATTGAGCAGATACTTTATTTTCATATTTTGAGGAGAAAATTAATTCTTCGCATTACGAAATTGTTAACTTGAATAGACTTATGACGTTTTATTTATAATAAGAAAACCAAAATTTATTGCCAAATACAGGTGCGTTCCTATAAATTAATATGCTCCCTTTAGGCATAATTTGAACACCGCTCGAAATTGAAAAAAAAATGTATAACCCTTTGAAAAAAAAACCAATGTACCTAGGTAGCAAAACATGTTTATGTGCAGCGAGAAATCATTTTAATATCACCCATCTAGATTGGTTCCCCTCATCATAAAAAACCTAAATCAATGCGGCTCTTATACCGTATACAAAACTAGAGACACGGTCCTGGTTTTGCTAACCAATCATCTCCAATCAATACCACCGATTAATTCTTTGCAGTCCGAAGAGTTTGGATGAACATTTGCAAGTAAGCAAAAAATCTTATTTCAAGTATTTGATTTATAATATTCCTATTTAAAGAGCATTATATAGTGGGCATTGATTTGTATAAGGTATTTTTAAGCTCGCCAGGAATGGTAAAGTAGTGTGATAATAAACCATCTAACATCTCTACAGACCCGTGGCGCAATGATAGCCAATTATGGTGTTAGATTTCTGTTTACATTGTTTACTTTCTATCATTCTTGTCACTGTTGCGCATCTTATCATTCTGGTGAAAACACTCTTAATGCAGTCCATCTAAAAATATGCAATCTCTGAATAGATGTAGGGCGTACTGGTTATTGGTTATTTTGAATGAAATTTGTAACAGCTACAGTGTTGTTTAATCTTTGAGACCTTTTCCTATTTAATTTTGTTGATTATTTTAATTTTGTATTTCACAGGTATAATTGTGTAGTTTCATTAAGTCACATTTTGTCAACGATGTCATGATGCGTGCATTCAAAGTCAAGCAATAATTATATTCTGTGGAATATGTGCATGTCAATAATGAAACCGGTCTCTGGAACATCTGCAATAGCTGTATAAATAAGGCATTATTACCCAGACAGAATAGGCCTATTTATCCTTGTTGCAAAACTAAACGATATTTGCGAAACACAAAATAATGGCTGCGTCCATAAGCTGAAGCAACAATGTTTTTACAGATGTTTTCCTTAGATATCTTGGCCCATATTCATGAAACCCTGCTTACTCTATTTTGCGACTAACCTATTGTCTTCCCAAATTTTGACAGTTAGACAATAGTTAAGTTGCCAACTAGAGTTAGTAGCTTTTCATGAATAAATATAAATAACATATCTGCTTATAAAATATGAGACCAGTCATCTCAAACGAGCTGTAAATTCAGCAATCTTAATTTTGCGCTACCAGTGACAATACATGCCACTGTCGTAATTTACCGAATTCAGATTCGCAATCCTTGTGCTTACTTACCAGCAAAGTTTCATTTCAAAAAAATGATGAGAAATATGAAATAATATTTTGAGGACAGTAAACAGAAAGTATATACGGCTTACTAATATTTAAACGCAATTATCTCAGCTATATATTTTACTCCCTGATAACCTTTGACGGACAGTATACTCACTTCTGGAAATCAAGTGAAGCTTATTGAGGTATCATTTTAATCCTTATAACAAGTGGAAATGACAAGAGCCTGCAATTACGGCTGGTTTGGGATAGACAGTCACATATGTCTTGCAGATGATAATGAAAATCAATTACGGTATTTTCATCGGTTCAGTAATAACAACATTTATATAGAATTCAATTTCTATGAGATTATTTTTTTCATATACGAATGCTGCTTGTAAATTAATTCAATTCATTCTTTCAAAAGTAAAATGACAACAGTGTGACATGTTGCGTTGTGTGAGATAATGCTGCCGTCAAGAATAGAATCAATTCCCTCTTCAAATGTGGCAATGAATTATCTGCTCTATTGAGACTAAAAAAAGGTATTTGCTCCTTTTATATGAATGTCCTTTATTATACTTACTTTTAATCTGCTTTATAAAATCGCATGTCTATTCACACCCCTACATATAGTAATTTATAATGCTTGCTTTTATAAAATATCTATTCGTGAGCAAACTGTCATAAATCGTTAGCATTAAAATGTCAAATCTACAATAATGTTTTTCTTACTTTTGCTATTCATTTCAACGTATAGCCGAGGATCATTCTATTTCAGCACTACCGTAATAAAATTTATCTTTTCAAGAGAAAGGAACAAAAAGGATTATTTTCACGACAAATTATTTTGAAGAATAGAATAATTGAACTTAAGCAGTAGAAAAAACCTCAGATGCCTTTTAATTGGTTATATTTTGGTGTTCGTTTCTAAAAAGCCGTAAATGTAACCTCTTGGTCCTATGAAAAAGATTAATTTTACATATTTCTGATCATTTCCCACAAAGACATTTTGCATGTTTTTCACTAAGGCCCGGACAAAACTCCACTATATTTGAACGAACACACATACTTAAAGCAGACAATAAATAATGTATGTAGCCTTTTTGTATTCAAATTGACATCAAAGTCAATTTACCTGTTCTTTTGGGTCTATACTCAACATAATGTGGTCTTTATTTTGAGCCTAGTTGCCCCCGACGTTCATGACATTTATATATTTACAAACTGATTACTTGAAATGTGTATCTTCTTTACTCATAAAACAATAGTGACAGCGATCCAATTACATTTTTATTTATTTATTTATTGACATCTTTAAAGAGGGTAGCCTTATCAGTGGTCCAGCACTGCTTTCCATAAGGGCCCTCTATATAAAAATACATTACAAACATATTTAAAAATTTACTACATACAAATTAAAACAAATGAAATAACTATATATCTGATTAATAGGCCTATAATAGACACAATAATTAATATACAAATGTCCAAGAATAATATTAAAAATACATAAAGATTAACATCAAACTAGAATAAACTAAACATACACACTACTGCAGAGCAGGAAGGAGTAGACGGCTGCAGGTAAACTACCGCAGCCTACTCCTAAGGTAAAGTACCCAAGGAGCCTGTACAAAACTATGAAAAATTAAGATATCTGTGTAATATTCCTGACTGATACATTCACATTATTTTATAAATATTCTGACACACCCCTCACACCTGCATTACCTCACACACTCACTCACTCATTCA
>JXSR01S019540.1:37661-50470 GCA_000969725.1 Ophiothrix spiculata | reverse complement strand
AATAAGATGGTGTTCGAGCATGGGCTGTAGTGGAGAGTCAGTAACAATGTATACTGCGCACAAAGTAATGGCAGATAACCCCCTGGGTAACTTTGTAGGTCTTATTTCTACCCAGATACACTCTAGCTCATCTGGAACTACAACATCAAGTAACTTAGAAGTAATTTCTTGTTTAACAAAGATACCTACGCCCCCTCCCCCACGGTCAGTTCTAAATTTTGGGTACAGATTAAAACCATTGATGTTCATTTGGCATGGGTTCAGACTATTTCTAAACCAAGTCTCACTACAGACCAGAATATCAACCTGTTCTTGGTGAATGATAATGTTAATCTCGTCCATTTTGTTAACAATAGACTGAGCGTTGGTCATGAATAAAACTGGGAGAGAGGTATGGTTAACAATCTTGCTTCTAGACTTTCTGTTAGATGATTTTTCTCCAGGTGTCGGCTTATTCTTAGACCTTGCACCCGCACATCCACGATGAGTTGGTTTTTTGGCTGATATTCCCAAGTTCTTCAATTTTAACCAGAGATCAGGGGACAATCTAGAGCCACCATGGTTGAGATTTAGTAGCTCTATACGGTCATATGAAATTCTCTTAGACTCTTTGACAACTTGGTTATTAACAGTTGGAGGACCGTATTCATTGTCATAGTTAATGTGCTCTCCGGGCCCTGGATTTGAATGAACATCTCCAGCAATGAGCACCCTAAGTTGAAATGTAGATGATGAGTTATTATAAAACTGAATTCTAGCTTTCAGATAATGACCATGTCTATGGAGATGAAGTGTTTTGAATGAACAGAAACTTGGTACAATTCCTGGTTCTGTGATAAATAAGCCTATACAAAAACATAGGCTGAAAACAGTAAATCCACTAATTCTAACTGCCGATGATAGAGTCATAATTGATTAGGTTTCACACCAGATGACAAACAGTTGGCTCAATCAATATAAGATTGGTCTATGTGATCAGTCATGCACGGGTATACACGTCTATGTATCGTATAATGTCTGCTGAGTTCTGCTCTGTAAAGTTGAACCAGAGCGAGCAGAAAATAGTCTTGAAAATGCATGAAAATTAGCAAACGTATGATGACCAAAACCAATTCAGCTTAGTACTTAGCTTTAGACATTTGAACAGTAACAAGATGAGACAATCATATACAGTAGATCAGTTGAAAAGTAAAGATGAGAGATGTGGTGGCTGGCTGCAAGAGTCGCACATCCTAAACTGGAAAATGGTTTGGTGATTGAATACATGTATATCGATTACCAACCCAATGTACGTTATTAGTACGTTTTGTGATGTGTAACAGAGCCCTAAATCAAAATGTCCATAATTCTACTCATAACAGAGTTGCATTATATAAAATGCAATAACGTCGATTAAAGGAGTAGATATCTCATTTGTCAAATTAACCATTGCAGCTGAGGAAGATCAAATGAAGCATTTCTACATTATTCACTGAAGCAAATGAGTTAGTTTTACTAATGTTGTAAAACACAGCCATTTGCAACCATTGATCCATTTTAATCAAAATAGTTATAGGTTCACTGAACAGAGGTTTGATTACCTGGTGCAAGTATCGCAAGTTAACCAAAATAATAGTATTACCGGATGTTTAGTTTTAGTATTGGAGGAAAAAGTTAGTTAAAATACATTCGCAGTGCCCAGACAGGAAGCAATTATCACCTGCCTCTTTCAGGACTCCTTATTACAGTGTTGAAATGCTTGTCCGTTTTTATGCCGCTTATCACTCCATTAATATGAATAAGGAAAGTGTTCTTCAGTCGTAGTCAATTAATAATATTTCAAAATGGAGCATGAGCTTTCAAATATTGAATAACTTTGTAGACATGAACAGTAAAAACGCAATTTGCTTCCACATTATATTCTAGCAGATAATTTCAAACGCAAAAAGGTTCAATTAAGGATAACAAGAAACGTTGTGTCTAATTTCCTCAAACATAAATGCAAATACTTAAATGTAATAAGGTAATGAATACTCATATGCATTATGTATAGTTACAAATTTGCTCGTTGATTAATTTTCTTCCTCAAATCTTGAGACTTGATACTCGACTACTGCAAACAATTTTCACTTTGCTATGTATTAAAATGAGAAGCATTTCATTCCATTTTATTTCATAGAAATGTATATTTCAATTAGCCATACAAGTTAAAAAATGAGAAGCATTTCATTTTATTTCATGAAAAGGTTTAAATAAATAAGCATTTCATTTCATTTATGTTTTTTTTCCTTTTCGATCAATAAGCCATAGCCATTAAACTAGATTTAAAGTGATATCAATCGTTTGACCAGATCTCACAAAATACAAATTAGATATATTTGAGGACAAGCACTTTAATTACATGATCATACTTTGGAACAAATAATGCACTTATATACAAACTCAAGGGATTGCTAATGATACGTACAATCGTTGTTTGTGTAATTTGATTGTATATTAATGCACAAATAAGGTATAAGATAACATAACTTCATCGAGTATCCTTATTTCACATTGCTGGTCACGTTAGCTGATTTTAATGAAAATTCAAAATTCTTCGATTGAGTATTCCCAAAGGCAAACACCAATAGCAGATTTATGTAACATCAGTAAAGTGTCTTTCGTTAATATGATCAAATGGCGTCAGAAACAAGATTTTGTGTTCAGAATGCTTCTATCTGAAGTTGATTGATCAAGTTTACAAGGCGTTTAAATCATCACACTATTGAATTAAGCGAAGATTTGCATTTTAGGGAGGTATGTAGGTGCAATCAAAGATGCATTCGCTAGTTATACACCGTTATAGAAGAAGAAGAAGAAGAAGAACAAGAACAAGAAAAGAAGAACAAGAACAAGAAGAACAAGAAAAAGAAGAACAAGAAGAAGAAGAAGAAGAACAAGAAGAACAAGAAGAAGAGATGAAGAAAAGAACTTTAACCTGCCGGAGTCATCGGCGAGGTGATTAATTTTAGACTTCTACTCTACAAACTTTGCTGTCTCCGGCGCGTTTACCTTAAAGCAAACGACGCAGTGTCGGACCACTTTATTGAACGTCACAGGGGCTAATGACGTCAGAGAAGTATATATCTCATTTAGAAAATAAAGCATTTTTACAATGTAAAACATTGTATGAAAAATTATCACGTTTCTTTGAGCGGTATCATAAAATATAATTACTTTATTTTAAAACTGTTACGACGTAATAAAATCCGCCGTATATGATTTTCGCATTAAACTGACAGCATAACTACAAGATATAAATAGCTACTTAACAATAGAGGTTTCATTTTTTTTAATTAATCTTATCAGGCTAGTAAAAATAAAGAAATGGGTAAAACTAATTGCAAAAGTAACAACATTTACAGGAAAATATTAATCATATATATACAACAACATATCAAAAATGTAGATAAATCTACTTAGTGGAACAGCGATTAATTTGCATAAATCAAAATAGCAGCCAAAACAGGGGTTGAAACTTCAAAATTGGTTAGATCATGTTAAAAACCATTTCAAAGTGTTCCCCTGCCCATGAAGAAAAAGGAAAAGTATACTTTTACCTATCTCCGAAGTGTGGTTAATGAGTTATATCCAATATATGAAAGTTCATATCAAGGGTCACGCAATAGGTCCTATGGGAGACGAACAATTTTACATTGTTATATTTTCTTCAAATTGGTCTCAAAATGTTCCACATAATGTTTCGCAAAAGTGTCTACATGAAGTAATAGTTAAAAATTGCTTTAGACCAGTCGTTTTTATGGTATCGGACAAAGCAAAGTCAATATTTACCATAGTATTGGAACCTGTAATCCGGAGTTGATATTGATATGTAACCATAGCAACAGTACATCTGAGCCATTGCTATATATTACTGAATAGTTTTGCACGAGCAACAATTTGAGACCATTTAGAAAAATATCCGACGATTTTGAAATTGTCGTCTCCCACAGGGCATATCACGTGACCCTTGTTATTACCTTTCACGTTTTTGGATATAACACATTAACCATACTACGAAGATAAATACATAGATAAAATGTTTTTTAACATGATTTAATCAATTTCAAAAAACCCTGTTTTGGCAGCCATTTTGTTTTATGAAAATTAATCGCTGTTCCACCAAATAGATTTTCTAGAATTTTGATATCTTATTGTATATGTTTGTCTGATATTAACCTGTAAATATCATTACTTATGAAATTTCTTTTACCTGCGGCTTGAATTTTTATTATAATGATTAGCCTATATCTGCCAAATGCACTTTAATGCATCATAAAATAGTTACCGCTCCTGGCGCTCCATGATTAAGGTTTTTGACTGTGCAAATTGCATCATTATCTTTTGAACAGTATGAAAGTCTGTTTTGCTTTTGAACGGCTCTAATGATATACTTATTGTATCAAATGACAATAATTATAACAACATCAATTATTATATATAGTTAATTTAATGAAAAAAAAACGAATATTTAAAGCACGAAGGAAGTTAACTAGCCCACCGGCTATATGCAATAATTGATAACAACATTGTGATAAAAATCTTGCAAGAAATGCAAAGATCGAGGTCTGTGCTAGTATTTAAACATCTTATTAGCAATATATAATTAATACGTTATTGTTACTTCTACAAAGTTGAAAACGATCTTTCCATTTCATTTAACTATGTCGTAATACAACTCGTTTTGATTACAATAATTATATGACTTCAACATATCAGAGGTAAGACTGTTCAACGAACTCTCCTCAGGCCAGCACTTACTTTTGCGATGCTTAAGATAAACTTTGTTTACTTTGTAAAAAGGCCCTGCACTTAATGCTATATCCACTGTCTTATTTCTCTTGTGTAAATAATATGACAATTTGATTAGCTTTTAACCGAGGGGTTGGTTGCTCACTGTAGGCTACTCATTACCTGTGCTTGGATACATAGTGAAGGCAGATTCTAATAAATTAAATATTTGTATTGTTTATGTTTGATAAAATGAGTCCTGACGTTATCATTTTATGAGAAGAAAAATATTAACTCTTTTTAATTTTATAAAGGACGTTTCCGTCAAAAAAAATATGCATATTAACATGAAAAATACCGGTATTCATAAAGAGAACTTGATCCATGAACATGACACTGTGAAATACATATGTAGTGCGTCTACGCCTTCATTAAATCAAATACCAAGTGTCCCAAAAATGGTTACATGTAGAAAAATGACCGTGTGCTAAAACTATAATAGTTGTAGAAACAAAACTTTGCATAAAATATATTACATTCCTCTTCTAGACACTTGTAAAATTTTTACATCACTGAGGTATTAGTTTTTGACTTAATAACAAAGGTAGATACTTATGTTAGAAACGCATTTATTCTACATTCAACAAAATACATATAAACATGTTTTGTGATATTTAAATGTGCATTTTTTTCCCTAAATGATCGTGTAAAATCAAACTTTATATTAAACCAAATTTAACGAATAATGATTAAACTCTCTGTCAATATATTTATTGTGTAAATAAGGGATACCTGTATTCCATGCATTCAAGAATGAGTTATTTATATTGAACCTGTCAATCAAGTTGTGTCGCGAAAGTTGAAAAATACGCATAAAGCATATTCAAATTTTTACTGGTAAAATTAATTCTTTAACTGTTTAAAATTGTGCAAACTTTGAAAAAAAAATCTGCATTATACCCCGCTTGAACTTACAGGACATGTTTCAATTATATTTTTTCTTTATCTATTAGCAAAAGTCTGATCGGCATTTAGAAATAGCAAAATTTTAGATTTTGACCAAAATCATATATCGACATAATTTTCAGACGTGAAGTTTAATTTAAAACGTCATAATTATATTTCAAGATGTGTCATGGATCTCGACGGAAGTCGAAGGATGATGATGATGATATTACAGCTCGTGAGCGATTTTCATGAATTTGGTATCAATGGGAAGAAAATACCCTAATCTGTACTATGGTATAAAGCAACCTAAGTTTTGGTCTGTCAATTCCTAGTTCATATGGGTTTGAACGAGAATAACAATTTCATCAAACGAACATGCTTACGATTTTGTTGAATGTTGAAAAAAAAGTTCCCGGTCTTTGTTAATAAGTCAAAAAATAATAAAGCTGATACCTATCAGAGACTTAAAAGTCAAAATTTGATACCCTATGTGAGACTTGCAGAGTACAAAGGTTAACATTGATAGGGGGTTGTGGTTGCAACCCGGCAACATTTTTGACAATTTTAAATCGCCATTTAAAAAGAATACGCATGCTATGAAGCTGAAACTTGCAGGGCATGTTAAAATTATCATTTCCCTTCGTTATATTTAAAAAAAAAACACGATGAAATACCGTTATTTAGAAAAAAAATGATTTTGGTGGCAATTTTTGCCAAAATTCCGATTTTGTTCCCTGAAATACCTTCATGACGTCATAATTACGTAACGGCTTGGCTGATTTTATATTTGTTATCTTGGTATCTATAGATAGAGGAGGACCATACTTATCTGTTAATAGCAAAGCCAAGTTCATAGGGGGTTCTGTTCCAAAAAAAGTAGAGGGGCTTGCAACACCCCCCCCCCCCTTTGGTAAGACGTGTTACAAAAAAGGCTTGGTTAGACGAGGGTTAAACAAGTTGCACAGGTGAATTCATATAAATCGGATATTTTTGAATTGAGCAATTGTCATATGTCCAAAACAATCAATTTTCTACTTTAGCAAAGTTAGTGAATTACAATGCTTGATTCTGGGATGATCGAAAGTATTAACAAAATAAATGATTTTGATTTCCTTTTAGTATGTTAATATCAAAGTGCTATTGTTGAGTAACACAGTGGAGGTTAGGATCATGTCTGTCTATACAAAAATCAAAACAATCGTCATCAGTGTTAGGTAATTATGACGTCAAAAACCAAGTCATTCTAAAATTGGAATTTTGTTATAACCGCATCTGGACAAACATTGATTATTTATTATTTATGCTCAAACTGTCAGATTTCAAAAGGTTTTCTTTTAAAAAAAGGAAAACAAATTCTAATTCTAAAATGAACTGTAAATTTCAGTTTGATATCATGCAGATATTTTATCGAAGGTTACGTAAATATTTTTGAAAGATGAGTGCGAAAAAGGCAAAATGAAAAACAAATATTACACCCTAGCATGAAAAGAAAAGCTATTTGATTTTTTTTACACGCACCAAATTAATTATATAATGTATTGTATTGTATATATTTGGTGTGTTACAACATGTAGGAGGAAAAAAGATACTTTTAGCAATATTACTGACATTAGTTACAATGATAACATTGTTTTTCCGAAATTCTGTAAATCCTTGCTAAAAATCGAAAAGAATAAAAATTCCTTCAAAAAGTGAATATTTTGTTTAACAAATACTGAAATTATGAAACGAGTGAAAAGAGAAAGTACAAATATTACATATCATTCACTTGTCCAAAATTACTTTTCCAGAAAACTTGTAGTATCTGAAAAGTAAATATACTATGTATGCACGTTATAAACAACAAATGCTTGTTCATCACGCTTTCAACTTTCCATTTTTATTTTCTTGTCCATTTTTATTATCCTCATTAAAGAAGGTGCTGATTCATTTCTTTGTTTTATTACGAATCAAGTTTGCTTTTTTATTGCGTTACTCAAGGTATAAAATCCAAGTTGTTTTACAATATCTAGCAAGATAAAGTATGGATCGACAACGGATTTCACTATTTATGTCCAAATTTTAGCTGCATTGGTAAGCGGTGGAGATACTCCTACAGTCCACAGCCGACCAATAATCTCATATCAAGGAACGATCTATGTCTGCTTTTTCTTCTTATTTTCTTCAAATGTCTATTAACACGTATGTAAGTTTTTTTGAAAATTGAGGTGCTGGTTTGATATAGGAATTCGAGGTAATACTTAAACAAATTTGGTAATAACTTAGGTAACTCTTAGGTTTATTGTACATACTAAGTTTATGAAGTAAATGTTTATATACGCTTAGAATAAATCAATAAATTCCATTCAAATATAAGGTTTATTAACTTAGATACTATGTCAGATCATTTTGCCTTTTAATATCGGCCGTTGTTAAATGACCTAGTTTTTATCAAGAAAATGTTTGTTTTGCTCTATGTTATTAATTATTATTCCCTCTTGACAATACTTGAAACCAGAAATCCTAGCAATGGTCTTATTTAAAACGCAATTTTAAATCAATTATATATGAAGGCAGCAAATATCAATAATTCATTTTTGAAATCAACATGAAATGTGTCCTTTGGCATTGTATATTCAGCTATATAAATCAACATTATAAATAAATAAACAGCCAGTACTCTATTCTATATACAAACATCAGACTACGATACGTTTTAAATGTCCGATTTCCATGGAATTTAATAGGATTTTGAAGATAACTATTCTTAAGCTCTTAATGATAGTATCTAAAAATTATAAATGTAGTGAATTTTGATTACAAATATGAAAACATTTGAATAAATATTTTCATGTTTGTAATACTTTTTGATACTAAATAAACTTTGATCGACCTGCCGACATCGCTCAGTCATTTTCAGCTTCAGTCGAAATCGCAATCATGTACCTCAAATCAAATCAAATCTAAGTTATTTCATTATCAAAATCAGACATACAATATCAAAATCACATATAAAACATATTTACAACAACAATTGAATAAAACGATATTAAGGACTTCGTCGAATGGCCAAAGAAACCTGAGGCATTGCTCTTGAAACCACCCAAAAAACTAAGAAAATTACCAAAGTATGTCTAAAAACGATAACAACAAGGGAAAACAAACAAACAAACAAACATACATACAACAAGACAAATGATCCGATTATAATAAATACAAATCTGCACCGTTCTATATACATGAAAAACAGTAACATTTACCTTTTAGACATTCTATCAGACTTGTCTTGCACAATGTACAATTCTGCTGAGACAACCATCCCTGCGAGATGGAGATGTAGCTTGTGATTACACGCCAGTTACCCTTTTACCTACAGAAGCCCAAGGGATTAAAACACAAGATTATTCAACGTTGTTACTTTGTAAATTGAATCGTAGCTTGTATAATCTAATTTAATTGATGAATACATTAGACGGTTAGTACATCAATACATCCAACTAAAAGCCTGATAATATCGCGAATTTTTATTCTTAATTGCAGGTTATGTGATGAAACTAACTAAAATATTCAATTATAAATTCCCTAATGCCCATATTGTGCTCAAAAAACATTGACATTAATAAAAATTACACATCTCTAAATTGTGAAATTAACTATTATATATATTTGAGAAATAAAGAACACTGTATGAATTATGATCATAATGTTTCTTTGACGATGGTACAATCTTGTTATAGCTATATTTTAATAATATATAAAATATCGCGTATATAATTATAAAACTGAACCTACATCGCATACATTAAAGTTATAAGTAGCTACTTAACGATAGCGGTGTCATTATATTTTTAATTTTATATGTCAAATATATACTATTTACTTAAATACATCAATCGTATAATGTAAATTGTGACCCGTCATATCGAAAGGTACCCCTTTCCAGTCTGACCACTTTTTCCGCGCCAGACTGACGCCATTTTTTCGTCTAAAGTGACTTCTAAAGTAAATTAAATTTATCTATAGAAATATTCCACATAATTCAATGAAACATCATCATAATATACCTTTATGAACTGTATACATTGCCTGTGATAGTGTTTTGGATGGTAAGAGGTCATGAAATTAGTTATACTATAGTGTTAGTTATGCTGTATCCCATGGGATATATGCTGTATCCCATGCAGCATACGTCTGTAGCTGGCACTAGTTTATGCTGTATCCCATACAGCATACGACTGGAATAGGGTTAGGTTAGGGTCCCAAAATCAAATCTGATTTTTTTGTTTCAACTGAAAGCTGAGAATCTAAGCTTTAAAATGACATCTTGCATTTGGTTATTTGATGTTCGGTTGCAAAGTAGTCTCCAAATTTGTAAAAGGCATCGGGCTGACTCAGAAAACTATAGTTCTGAGAAACTCGTGTTTAAAGTTTTTGTACTGAGTAAAGATTGAATGGTGAGAAGAGTTTTATCTTGGTTTTTATTTTTCTTATGTTTTGGATGTTTTGCAACCTGATTAATATGATAGAATACACTTCAAAGGGTAATGTTTCTGAGGAAATTAGAAATTCGACCTTGGGACATGATTTTTGACTCTGCACCACATAATTTACTATGCCGACCTTAAGGTGCATCTAAATCATTTATATCTTATGAAAATCTTCAATTCTTTTTAGAACGCCTGTCATATATTTTGTTACCATAATAACAATAACATATGTAGTTATACATATCAGAATTTTATCATATATATTATGATTCTTGAAAACACGAAAGCAAGCAAACAAACAAGTAACCTGTAGCAACTGAAACATGTTGTTACAAAATTGTGATAAAAATTTATGGTAAGCCAACAAATAAGGAATCAAGCTATATAAAGGCATCTGCGATCTGTGCTAAAGTTTGAACATCCTCTTAGTAATATACCCGATCCAATCGTCCAATTCAACTATTTTCCGACTGACAAACCTTTAATTTATTAAATACTCCAACTTTCAAAAATTTGACAAATCACCCTACTCTATGATTAAGCATTATAAAAGTATTTTGACATCACTTTTGGCACACTAGTATGAAACAACCCAATGCTATTGCGACATACATTCAGAAAATACATAATTGAATTGGACGAGTGAATAGGGTATCACCTCCAATAAAGTCTAAAATATTCTTATATCATAAATACAGAGTCTATCAAAAAGGATGCAAGTTGGATAAATGGCTTTCGAGATATGGCTGTATAAAGGTTTTGTGCGGAAATACTTTGTGTGCCGCTGTAATGAGACTGAGTGTCTCCCATAATCAGGAGTCCGGGTATAATTGAACTACACGGAATAAGTCGCAATCAATGATTTATTAATCGCACATGTACAAGTACGTTATACTTAAATGAATAGTACCTAGGACGCTCAGTCACACGGACGCTGTATTTCATAACACCGGGAGTGTATATAATCACTGTTGTCCAATTAAGTATAGTCTGTTATCTTTATGAAAGCACTTATTTCTAATGCTGCTTTAAATACGCAAATATTGTTGTTGGGTTTTTTCTCGATTGGTCCCGCACTTAATGCTTATACACTGTCTGCTCTTCTCTTGTGCAAATAATCTAAAGTATGATTTGGCTTCTTATCAATGGATACAATGTTTTTCTCATATTCTGCATTTTGTTTTTGAACTTAACACAATTTGCTACTTTTTGTTTTATGGCCACAGAGAACCATTAAACTCAAATACGTCAAATGTGGCCTTAAGTACCTTTTTAGGTGACGTCTTCTTCATTTTGACTAAAACACGATCTGCGTATACTTTTCTGTTCTCATATACCAAGATCGTGCTTAAAATACGTAATTTTATATTCTTGAAACTCTGGCTGGTGATTTAAACTTATGACCAGTAAATTGATATAAGAATGTGAGCTAATGCTTAAACCAATGATTGGCCCAGCCAAACCATATTTATTCTTATCTGAAAATAAAATAACAAATCAATGATAGATATACATGTATTTATTTGTTAAAGTACCACGTCACCTCATTTATCCTTTTTATATCAGCCACGGTAAGATGACCTAGTTAACATAAGGAAAATACTTGTTTTCATCAGTGTTATTCATTATTAGTCCCTCTTGACAATACATATAACAAAAAGACTAACAAATACGGTCTTATTCATAAAGCGTATTTGAATAAATAGAGAGGGCAAACATAATGAACTAGCATAAAATGTTTTATTTGGCATAGTATAGGCAAATGAGACTCTTCTCTATAGTACAACACGACTACGACGATATCTTTTATAATTTTCTTCTTTTGTCAGATCACTTTCTTTCCCATTATATTTCTTTCTAACTGTAGTTAAAATAGTGCATGACCCGATTCCGCCAACTTTTTTTTTTTAACTTTTTTGGATTTTGGAACCACACTACTGCTCATACTTTTCATAACCCCTGCACAAATTGGTGGCTAAGCTATGTTTCGTTTTTGAGCTATATATGAAAATTTGTCTAATTATGGTAATTATAGCAACGTATAGGCGGCTCAGAAATACAAAGCTGTTCATAACATCAAAACGGTTTTACCGATTTGGCTGAAATTTAAAACGTAAACCTTTTAAATGGTCATCTTTCACATAACACTGAAAACTAAAATTTGAAAAAATGAACCAAGCTCCTTTAAGATAAACAAATGTTCCCACCAGGTCGGTTTGATTTTTCCAATTGATCATTTTCAGATGTAAGTTCATAAAGTGATGAATTGACGTAAGCATTAGGCACAAACTCTTCTATTTCTGTAAAATAGAATATACAATATATAGAATAAAATGCTGCACTTGGTGAATGTGGTAGATTTCCTATTTTTGTCTACCAAATTTTACGTTGTTTGAAATTTTGGTTTCAATTGATTAAAATGGAAGACAGTCGTTACCCGAAGAAAGCATATGCTATGTTATTCTATTTAGATGAAAGAGGCTCTACAACATGGGTTACTCATATTAAAAATATTCTGTTTAGTTACGGCTTCGGCCACGTATGGTATAACCAGGGTGTTGAAAATGAATCTTGTTTTCTTAATATTTTGAAACAACGAGTGTATGATGTTGCAAAACAGAAATGGGTTGCTGATGTTAATTCACT
>JXSR01S019537.1:2595-16185 GCA_000969725.1 Ophiothrix spiculata | reverse complement strand
AGCCTCTTGTTCATTTTCACTCTTTTAAACATTTGCATAGCCATTATTATAAGAATTAAAATGACATATCACTGAACTTTACCCAGTTTCCAGAAGTCAAGTTATGGTCCGTCAAAGATTGCCATAGAGTTAAAGGTGAAACCGAGATAAACACGTTCAAAGATCAGTACCCAGCCCTATATTTTCTGTTGATTTTCCTCAGTACATTCAAATACATTTCATTTTTTCATAAATTCCAATCAGAAATTTTGCGTTTTTTTAAATATAAGAATAAGGATTAGAAATCTGAAACAACAACAATAACAACAACAACAATTTTGGCAAATTACGCCCTTTAATTTTAAATTTTTCTTTTATAGTTTATTGTGCTGGGGCAGCTAGCTTTTCTCTAATACATTTATTTGACTTTCAAGCCATGTTTGTTACACTATGTGGATCCAAACATGTATACAAATGGCAGGATATATACTGTGATCATAAGATTATTATGGGATTATTTCATGGAAATGCCTGTGTGTAAGGTATTTTTCACTACATCACACAAAAATAACCAAGACTGATCTTCTTGCATCTGCCTCATTAAGCTGTAATTGTCTCACTTTATACTAGCAAGTCAACCAATTACAGCTAACTGTTTGTATAGGGGTAGTGAGCAATCTATCAACTAGGCATCGGCTATTAACAAAGAAATAAGCAGTGCACACCAGATGTCTACTAAGGGAGACATCGGTGTTTTTTTTCCTCATGGACGAAAGTGATTGGAAAATTTTAATCTATGCAAAATAAAAACCCCTATAAATATCTGAACTATATACACTTCATTGAATTTAGCCACCACATTCAAATTGACAAAATTGATAAAGGACTGCATGCTAACATTTTCTCCCATCATTAGTATGTGTTTTTCTACAAACCAGCCTTCATTTCACACCATAAATGTCAGAAGTCAAAAGCCAGAAGGCTTATTTGACACACTCATATGTGTTAAAAACTTAAACACATCAATACCACACAACACTTGGAAAACACACATAAAAACATGCATTGTATAAACATTTGGCAGCCTGCAGTACATCTTTGACCTATGTTCCCTCTTTTTATCCTACATAAGTATGGCACTAAATAAAATTTGCTTCCTTAGCCTATCAAAACATTCAACAAATGTCAACCACACATTACATGATTCAAAACCATGTCAAGCTTACACAGTAAATGTAGTGAGAATATTGCTAAATTCCTTGTGGCTTAAATGGAAAATAAGATGCTCTGTGAACACATCTTTGAGCTGCACGTCAAAGATGTGTGCTGCGTTTTTCAAGAAGATTAATCAAACAATTCAAAATTTTTTAGGAAAAAATACTAGACACTAAGGGTTGTTTTTCAATCAAGGAACTTCTTCATAAAAATTGCATATCAGCCCTGTTTCTAACTTTTGAAACTTACTTTGACTCCAAAATGCTTTGACAAAATATTGGCCATGGTTAGGTCTACTTACAACAACAATGAAAAGATTAAAAACAATCAACTTTTCTGAAAAATACACTCATTTGTATAGTGATTTTTGCCAAAAATTGCTGTTTCATTTTGGTTTTCTTAAAATTTGTGCAGTTCAATTATGTGGAGCAAGTGAAAGTGATTTCTTCGAATTGGACACTAGTGATCACATGCCTAACTTCACTATGACAAGTAAATCAATTAATACAGTAAAAACTAAACACCAGAATAAAAAAGAAATTAATCTCAGACCAATATTAATAATCTAAAATCTTGTATGAATAACTTTAACTGGCGAGAGATGCTAAATAAACATAACGATGTCAATATCATGTATGATAAATTTATGGAAACATTCACTGTTATGCTAGATAAGTGTACTCCACTTACAAAGAAAAATAATAGAGCTAAAACTAAACCTAAACGCCCTTGGATAACAAAAGACCTAATTAAAATGATCAATAAAAAAAGCAAGTTATACCAACAATATTTAACAAAAAGGACTCCTGCAAGTAAAACTAAATATAAAACTCTAAATAATAGCTAGACAAGGAGAAAAATAATACTAGAAACACTTGGAAAATACTAAATAACGTCTAAATAAAGATCATAAAAAGACATGTAATACTGAATTCAACTTAAATGGACAGAATGAAAATAACCCTAAAGATATTCCAAATCTTTTAATAATCTTTTCATTAATATTGGCCCCAATCAAGTCTCACAAATACCTGATTTTAACATTCATTTCTCTACTTATTTACCAAATCCTCTACAGAGTAGCATGTATTTTATACCAATTACTGAGGATGAGGTGGTTAAAATAATTAATAAATTAGACACTATAAAGAGCCAAGGCTATGATAATATTTCGCATAAACTTATTAAATTGCTGGCTAATGAGTTAAGTAAACCTCTTACATTAATCTTCAACACATCTTTACGAACTGGAATTGAAAAGTTACTACCAAAGGGACTCTGTCTTGTTTAGCACTGATATCTGTGTTAGTAGGCTTGAGGGCTTCAGTGCGAGGGATGGCAAGTGCTTTGGAGATTTGTCGTTCAACAGTACCATTTGGGTAACCTCTCGACTTGAGGTAACCCTTTAGTTGTGTGACTCTAGCAACAAGACTTGTTGGCGTTGAGCAAATTCTACTTAACATTGTGGAAATAAGTTATGCTTATGCTTATGCTTCAATTCAGAAGAAATCATATGGACAAGACCTTTAAGAATATAGAAACTGGTAGGATTTTGTGAACAATAAATACTCATATTGAATACCAAACAAAGGGATGGTATTTGCTATGAAAACATGTCCTTTCAGTAAAAATCTTTCTAAAGCAATAAAAGAATTGATCTTGCTTTAAAATGTCCCCTTTGAAATTTTAGTTGTATTCAATTGCAAGAAATATAATTTGTGTCTGTAGCCTGTAGGTCAACAACATTTTATAATCAATATTTGGCTTATTCATAACACGATAGAAAACACAATGTCGAATTACAAGACACTTTATTTTTTACCCACATGAGACAGCCAAGATACCCTGAACTGTAAAACAACTTTTAAGGGACCCAATTCTGTCTTCAATAAGGATGAAAATGCTTTATTGTCATTAGTGGAAAATTTAGGTTAGTTCGTTTACCATATTTCAATACAGATTTCTTTCTGTAAATGTTTAAAGCTTCCAAAAGTGTTCATGGTCAAAAATATATAAAAGGCAAATGAGACTTATGCTTTTATGCTATGATACCTCGTCTATTTTGTTCGCATTTATTAGTTATGCTTGTTTGTAACAAGTATACAAACAACACGCATGGTACTTTTTTCACCAGAAATCTCAACTGGAAACCTGGAAAAGTCATGGACTTTGTCATCCAATATTAACCAAGGCTAATCTTCTTGCATCTGGCTCGTTAAGCTGTAATTGTCTCACTTTATACCAGCAAGCCAACCAATTACAGCTAACTGTTTATATAGGAGTAGTGAGCAATATATCAAACAGGCATCGGCTATTAACAAAGAAATAAGCAGTAACCACCATGATGTCTACTTTAACAAAGAAATAAGCAGTGCACACCATGATGTCTACATAGGAGACATCAAGGTCTTTTCCTCAGTAAAAAAATCCTTTGAACATTTTATGATCAATGTTTAAAAAAATTCTACACATATCTACGAACCACTAAATTTCAATGAAGATAACCACCACAAATAAATTTTAAAATATATATAGAGACGGACAGTATACTGTACTAGTGACAGTTTCTCCCAACCCACATTGCCTAAAACCCGGCTTCATTTCACATCATATTTGACAGAAGCCATAAGACATAAGAAGACATAAGAATTTATTTCTTCCACACATGCAAATTTACAGTAACAACATATTAAAAAGTAGTACCATCAACTGTATATTCAACATCGTGGAGGAGGACTGGGAAATAAGCATTAAGCCTGTCTGGTCCCAGATTCCAAATATCTAAATAAATAACACATGATAATTTTACTAGAAATCATAAATTCAGCATCCTGTCCTCTCATTCCACAATGCGATGGCCACAGAGTCGAAAGAAAGGACAGAATGTTTCAATATGATTATTTCATTGTGATCATTTACATGTATATATGCCATCCTCTCAATCCACAATGCGATGGCCACAGAGTAGAGAGAAAGGATGGAATGTTAAATGAAAGCTACTTCATCAATTAATTGATCATCAATGTCGTTTTATGAAAATATATTTACATATCGTATGGATCCTTTTCCATATTTGTGTAATCTGATATTAGAGATTTCTTGTAAGAATATTTAAACGATTTAATATTATCACTAGTTTTAATTTTCTTTGGTATGTTATTCCAGATCTTAACTCCTTGGTATGAAATTGATTTGTTACTAAATTCAAGTTTACTTTTAGGAAATTCAAAATTATTAGCATTTCTAGTGTCGTAATTATGGTTATTTGCATTAGTCTTAAAGATATTATTAAATGAATCAGGTAATAAGCTATGACTATATTTATACATGAATGTACCAATGTGCATTTTACAAAGATCCAAAACTTTAAGTTGATTATATTTTATAAAAAGTGGGTTAGATGGGCTCCTATATTCACTTTGACTAATAGCCCGTAAGGCTCTTTTCTGTATAATATGCAATTTATTTTTATCAGTTTTGTTTGCACTACTCCAATAAGGCTTATTTCACATTCTCACATGATATCATAATTCAGCTTATATAATATACATCATACATCTAACAGTGTCTCAGAAATTCCAACATAAAAACAGTCAGTATATAAACATTTGACAGCCTGCAGAACACTTTGACTTATTTTTCCTCTCCTTACCCAACATGAGTGTGACACTTAATAAAGTTTGCTTCCTTAGCTTACATAAAACATTCAATAAATGTCAACCACACATCGACTTGGCTCAAAACTGTGTCAAGCTCACACGGTAAATGTAGTGAGAATTTTTAAAAATTTCCAACGGCTCTGTAAATGAAGATGTCACATGTACACATCGTGAGGTAAATATCAATTGATTCATGTGGGTTGTGTTTTTAGAAAGAGCAGAAAGCAAAACAATACAGTATCAACAAAATACTCATAATTTTATAAATTCATATTCTGGCAGAAACCAAAAATTCAGGAAAAATTAAAAGCATATTTGTGCTTTTATGGTTTATTATGTTAAGCTGTAATGTATGATATTAATCATTTATTGATCCGTTTCTTATTCTTCTCAGATTCATTTCTTTATGGTGAATGTATGTAACAAACTGTTTTTAAATCAAGACAGACAGACTCCCATAAAATGAGCAGGCAGTCCTAAATGTCATGATTAAATTTATTAATTTAGAATCTTAATATTCTCAGCTTTTAAATGATATGCACTATCTGCACTTAGAATTTCCGCACAAAACCTTCTACAGCCACATCTCGAAAGCCGTTTATAAGACTTGCATCATTCACAGATTCTATATTTCATAGATATCTACAGAACTAAACCAATTACATTCAATGCATTTGAAAATATGATGTGTTGTATATTTTTTCACTTCGTCGGCACAAAAAAAAATGAATATAAATACATTTCTGAGGAATTGTCTGAAAACTTGTCACTTGAAAATATTTTATACTGTTACATGAAGACAATAAGGTAAGGAATTATTGACACGGAACATTTCTTAGAGATATGTACTTGTGATGTCTTCGTATATGTATATAATTCATGAATTCAGCCATTTTTAGTACTGGAAGATCAAATGCCACAGAAGAAACATCATATTGAGTAGAAAACACATGGAAATACTAATAAGTGCTAACAATGTATAATATATCAAACTTTCCTTTTTATTTTCTATTTCAAAACCAATAGCAGTCAGCAGAAAAATGAGAAATAACAATTAGTCACAGTTTAGTGTAAAATTGTTGGATTGTAAATTATACAATAATATCTTGCACCATCCTTTATAAGGTCATTGTTTTGAGGTGTTTGTCTTGGGCTGAGCCACAAAACAAACACCAATGATTTTAAACAATAATTTAATTAAAAGATGGTGCAAAAGTATTGTTGTCATTAACAACCACAACATTTTCTTTTAAATTCTTACTAATTTTGACCATTTTGGAATCAAAACAGGTGAAAATTATAGTTTCAACCAAAAATATTGATTAGACCAGGCACTGCTTCCGCGTTGTGTGTAGACCCTGCAAATGCGTATTATTGCATTTAAAGCATATATCGAGCATATTTAAAACATTATGGTGAGCACAGCGTGCACACAGGTCATTATCAGAAGTCATTGTTACTAGATAAATTGACTGCGCAGTGTTTTGCGTAAAAGTAGAAATAATCTTATTAGATAGGATCGCGCAATTAATTACACAGGTTATTTATACAGTATAGTTTACAAAAATGGTTATTAACCATTAACATTTACACTTTCTTGCATTTATAATGCTTCCAAATTCTGAAAAGGGGTATTGACAATACCTTCCCCAAACTTTATTTGCTAAACATTTCGAGATTTTAATATCATAACATGCATACTAAGTGTGAATCGTTAGCAGAAAAATGTTTTAAATTTTGTCTAATGGACTTGGACATAATCTACTTGTAAAAACAAAAATTAACCTCTGCAACATGTTTTACTTCAAAGTTCATTTATTCAAAGTTTTCATTTGCTAATTTCTCTTTAATTCTGTAAGACAAGGTTCGAGATTTGACCCCGGTTTGACTGCCAACAAATGGAAACAATAAAGATGCCTCAAATAGACAATGGCACATGATTCTAGGATGACATTTTGTGTAGAATTCAAATATGAAATAAAAAATGCACCTTGAACTTGAAATTTTCCCCCATTGACTAATACAGGGTCGCTATTGCCGAAAATGTAGTAAAAATTGAAAAATCCAGTTGTCAAAAAAAATTTGAAATTTTTTATAAAGCAGTTTAAAAATAAAAAAATAAATACCATACCCTTATGGGCCATAATGATGGGCATAAGCCATTAGTTTTGTAGGCCTATACGACTGTATTTAAAAAACCTGAAATTTTTTTGACAAATGCCCAGACTTTTTTCACACGTCAAAAAATTAAGGGGTAGGGGTAACATTTTCTGAATTTTCTCCCCTTTTACATTGCACAGTTAATTCACAATGGTTATGAATTGAAAGCCAACTAATTTTCACACAAAATGAGGGGTTATTGACCCCAGTATGACTTTCTTTTCAGATTTTACAACAAATTTATGACAAATTTTCTGGAAAATTGTCATTTTTTTGAGCGACTTTTGTCACGAGGAATGTTGATTTTGAGTGAATAGTATAGCCATACCAGGCGAGAGATTTAACTAAAAACTATTTTATTTTACATATTTAGTCATTCTTTGTATAAAAAATACTTCTAGATATTGATTTTATCATAATGAGTACACAATACAATTTTTAATTGATGGTAAAATATTTTGTCACCGAAAAATCACTTTTTTTGGAAAAAATGGGCAAAAATCCAAAATTTTCAGGAAAACTGCACATTGTATGGTCATTTTGGGCCCAAAATCAGAAAATACAGACATTTTTACCCTTAGAATGATATATTTTCATATCTTTAATTGATTTGTTCACCCCTAAATATTTTTTTCACACTTTTGGCAGTCAAATCGGGGTCAAATCTTGAAACTTGTCGTAAGAGAAGGGGTCAATTTCATTAAACATTTGCAATGCAACGTAGCCATGAAGGGTTTAGCTCGTAGCTAGATTGGATTTCACAACGACGTAAAAACACTTGGTATGCGTACAGCACATCGTAAATCATTGGAATAAGACACGGATAAAATCCAAATCATTTGTAAATGATGGGTTTGGTCTTACAATGAATTAACGATGCATTTAAATGTTAGTGAAATCAGCCTCGCATTGGATATCATAAAGATCTCATACGATAAAGGGTTCTTCACACCAAACGTCTCTTCACGAAACCTGAGAAAGTCATGGACTAAATCATCCAATATTTACCAAGGCTAATCTTTGTGCTTCGTTAAGCTGTAATTGTCTCACTTTATACCACCAAGCCAAGCAATTACAACTAACTGTTTATATAGGAGTAGTGAGCAATCTATCAACTAGGCATCGGCTATTAACAAAGAAATAAGCAGTACACACCATGATGTCTACATAGGAGACATCAATTTTTCAGCCAGGAGTGTCATTGGAATTTTTACAATGTTACTTTTGCCTACAAGTGAATGAAATAATGTAGAATTATAGCTTGGAATGCCACACATCCTTAAAGGGAGTTCACTGTACTATCAAACATACCATAATTAGTAAACACAACAAGCACAATGAATGTCAATTTTTCTTCAACAGTGGATTTTTGATCAAATCAGTGGCATAAGCAGACCTAGACTGACATGGAGACATGTAAAAATTGTCCAGATCAATATGAGTTATCCAGTGATGATGGAAACCTTAAGATTTCATGTTTGAGGAGTGCGATCGTGCAAGCGCTCCTACCGCACACCTTGACTCAAGCTCAGGAGCACATACATGTACTGTTTACAGCACTCCTGACTTCACTCAGTTCAAAAATTTTGAAAAATGAGTTTATTAGTATATTTGAAGTCTTCATATTCTCTGTAATATGTAACAATCCATACTTTTCCTTTTCCAGAAATAAATCGATTTATGGGACCGTGTCAAAGAATTTTTGAAAATCAACTTTAAGGTAGTTCTAACGGCTACGGTGTCCTACACAGAATTTGTTCAAAATTTCACAGAATGTGCAGAATGATGAAAGAAACTTGTATTCCAAATTTAGATTTTTTCCATCTAAGCGTTTTTGAGTTATGCTATTTTTTATTTTTCAATTTCCTATAGACTTTGTACATGGCAAATTTGGCCACCTTGAAAATTTCACAAAATTTGTCAAATTTCTAAAAAAAATACTATTTACAATTTTTTTTTTCTGTGGCTGTGGTTCACAAAAGAAATTTATTCTTTTTTCTTTGCATTGCAAACTGATCACAGATTGTTACAAATTTTGATTTAAAGAAATTTCTTTCATCGTTTACGAACGCGATACTTCTAATGTTTCTACTTCCCGAATTTTTTTGCGTTAATTTCTAGAAACACTGAATAGCCAGATTTCTCAGAATTTTCATTCATACTTCCCAAGCTTCAATTTTAACAAACAAGGTGTCAAATGAAAGCTTATCAAATTTGCAACAATCTCTCGTTGGCTTTTTAAATTAAAGTGTTTCTAGAAAATTTTATAGGTGTTTGAAAATATGCCTAAATTTAGGAGCTAAAAAATCATTTTTCTTGATAATTAAACACTTTATGGCAAAAAGCCCACGAGAGAATTTAGCTATTGTGATCCTTTACCAGCCCCTAAAATTTGAATGTCATAGCACATTCCCTCTTGACATGAAAATTCAAAAACTCTGATTTTTTAGGGAATTTTCAAAAAATAAACATAAGAAATTGGCCGCATATTATAAAACTTATCAAATGTTACCATTGAAGGGTTTTCTTTAAATAGAAATAGGTTTTGGTTTCCATTCCCTAAAACTATTCACTTTATAGCTAATTTTCTGACATGTGTAAATAGCTGTTCGAGCTACCTTAAAGTACTGAATAAGCACTATGCCCCATTGAACATGGTAACTAGTTATTAGCCTACACATGCACAGAGAAACACCTGTGAGGTTGTCAGGGAAAACAATAATGTTATTGTTATTATCTCTGGTTAGGCAATACACTTGAAACTTGGCACACATGATATTAAGACTATGCAATATTTCATGTGAATTTAAAATTATTCCATAAACATGTTCATAAACTGCAATCATTTCCAAAAAGTTGAAAATGATGTCAACACTGAACCAAACCCATCTTAGTGCAAGCTGTACGTTTAAATATAGAAATTCTGTTTATAAAAAAACAATTAGAATTAAAATTCTAAGTAATATATGTTACCCAAATTTTTCATATAGTAAGAAGAATATCTATAGATGCGATTTCCATCAAAAATGTAAATTAATTTTTACACATGTTTCACTTCAGTAGCTGTTTTCTCAAAATCATCATTGTGGTCATGTAAATTACAAAACTCTTACTTTCCTATTAAAAACATGTACACCTGGTTTACTTACCATAAGTTCTAGTTTAGCTTTTCTTTCTTCTGGTTTTAACTCCATGTAAAGCTCACGCCCCATCTGAAAAAAACCCAAGAAAAACACACAATTTGTTTTCTTTCTATGCTTCAAATATTAAATACAGAAACTGACTATGGCCAACCGAGTCATCTCTTAAATCTGATTGCTTCAATTTGATTTAAATGAAAAGAATGTGGGGTGCACTTTTAATACGTTGTTAATGCACACTTTATTTCTTAATTAATGATTTTGGAGAAAAACTGTGTTCCCATAACCAGAGATGCCAGTCAGTGTTACCAAAATTTCCTGAAATGCTTGTAAATTTCCTGAAAGTAGGTATATTCCTATTCTTTTTTACAGGATAAAATAAGCAAAATTTCCTGAAATCAGGAAATTTCCTGAAAACTGACATCTCTGCATAACAATGTGTGAATGAAAAATACAAACCGTGCTTGTCAGCATCCATACCACTAAATACGTTTTAGCATTGACAACTATTTTGACACACCATCTATTTCAGTTTAGACAAAGGCAGTTGAAGTTCAAAGTAAACAAATAGCTATGAGGATTTTTAAGTTATGACTGTGATACCATATTTTGATCATCACCCTCTGTCTGTTTATGACAAAGTAATTTAAGTTGTTTTAAGTAATATTCACAAACCCATAATAAAATAAAGAATTAACTGCAATGCATGGTGTGTTTCTTGTCAAAATCAGTATTTTAGGCTTCTAAAATCTATTCTATAGCTGGTCATCAAGCTCTACTTATACTGAGGGGATGATAAAAACTTAAAGCTGCATTCATTTTATATCAGAGGAGAAAATAATTTGTTAAATCTTGTAAGCCCGATAAAAGGACAGCACATGACAGGAACTGTGAAAGGCACACTACAGTATGTAAACATATTTTGCCAATATACGGGAATGTGTCCTTCCTCATGACCAAGCAATTGGTATAAGATACTTCTCTTGCTCCTGTCATGAAGACAGCATCTGTATGGGAGTCTTGACCCTCCAGACATCAGCATCCTGGTCATGTATGGGAATACGTGCCACTTGTCTCATCAAGATATGGTTTGTTAATAAGCGCCTCTTCTAGATCTCCCATCAAGATAGGTAGATTGGTTTCTAATTAGCTTACCTCTCTTGCTGCTGTCATGAAGACAGCATCCGTATCATCCACTTTGTTCCGCTCAGTCCTGGCCAACTGCTTCAGTTGCCTCTTCAAGCGATTCAACTTCCTCACCATCATATCGATATCATCCTCCTCCTCGTCTGATGACTGGGATGACTCGTGTGGTGAAGGGGTAGGGGAGGGGTAAGGGGATTGGTGGGGAGATTTCCGTGCCAGAGTAGGAGTGCCTTGCGGTGAGACCCCTATGTCTATGTGTTTGAAAGGTGTTGGTTGATCTGCCTTGTGCCATATTTTGTTTCTGGAAAGAACAAAAAAAGAGCAATGAAAATGGTATCTTTAGTAATCCACTTCCTTTAAAGAACATCTATATTTCGGATAAATGACATTATTTGTGGGAAACCTATAATTTATTCATTTAATTCAACATAAAGGTGGTTTCAGAGTAGCTGTCATTGCGGCACACGACGTTGCGGCACACGACCAAACATTTGTAATTTTGAGTTGTCATAAAGTAGCGCGACACATTTGCATATTGTTGCAATGGGCTGTCGCAAGAAAATTTAAATTTATTCCAACTCAAAATATTGTGTCGTTACGACTATCACGATAGGGTAATCGATATATCGGCTTGTCGTACAGCAAGCAAAATTTTCGAGATGCGACAAGGTAGAGTTTGCACACTTTTTTGATGTCACGCTGGTCGTACGACAATGCGACAGGCAACTCTGAAACCAGCTTTATAGTTATTATTACTCTTTCAATTTTCAAATTACCTACCAATAATACACACATTTTGAGACCTGCGGAGTTTGTGTATGCAAAGTAGATGATGAACAACAAACAACCAAATAATGATTTATGGGAATGACTAGTAATATATAATACTAAATATATGGCATTTTTTTAAGATTGTATAATTGTGAATAGTTTTCTTCCTTTGTTGTTCTTGAACAAGACCTTTATTATTCTGACTTGTTTGGATATTTACAATTTGCAAATCAAATCGAATCATGGAAACGTTCAAATGATTGTATTGAACAATAGTGATAGCATGATTACCAAGTGTTAAAGGAGCTTGTTCCAATTTTTCATAATTTAGTTTTTCAATGTCATATGAAAGATGACCACTAAAGAGGTCTAAGTTTCAAATTTCAGTTAAATCAGTCAAACCGTTTTGATTTTATGGGCAGTTTTGTATTTCAGAGCTGCCTATACACTACTGTGTAAAATTAATTATGGTTACCATAATTAGGCACATTTTCATACGTGTCTCCAAAACGGAACATAACTCAGCCGTAAAATTTCACATGGTTATGATAAAAATATGAGCAATACTTTGGTACCAAAATCTCTTAAAGTTTGGAAAAAAGTTGAGGCAATCGGACCATGCTCCTTTAATGTACAAGGGTGATGATACATCCAAAGCTGTTTATTTCCATTATCATTTATTAGGTATTCAAACATGCCACAGAGTTGTTCATCACGAATCAACGATGATGCATCCATGCGTATTTTTATAGCGCGAGAAATAGAGAGAAATACGCCGACGCATCGGATGCAGAGTTGTTAATTCGCAATAAGCAACTCTGTGCATGGCCTGTTTTGAATACCTTTCAACAACAAAAATCTTCCTGAAAATTAAATTAAATCCTAAATGTTTTCAATTTAAGAGATAGGCCTACTCATCTTCATAAAAATATTTAAATCTGAAGCAAAAGTGCTAGTTTGTGAATGTTTGCTGTTTTCAATTTTTCCCAAGCACCGGGCTTTTGCACGTACTATAAGTGCCCGACGCGTGATGAGCAGTGCGCCGACTTGTGTGTACTGCGTAAACACACTTCCGTAAACACTGTGCCGTGCATGACGCGCCAATTTGAATATCAACTGTGGATTCATCACGAATCAACAACGGTACACTCCTGTAAGGAGATACAAAATGAGTTTTTTGTGTCGTATAATACAATTCTAATTTTTTTATGTGATACGGAAATATCCTTTTGGTGCTACATGCTCATACAATCCGTGGAGATATCAACTTGTGCCAGCCCCAATCTCATTTACAAGAACTTGTTTTTGCCACGTACTGTTACCTGGCGGAACATCCTTCCTGTTAATATCTTGACCTCTCCGACATTGAAGGTCTTTAAGGGAACGATCTCAAGTCTAAATTAAACTCCACCACATTTTTACTTGCACACGCATATAGTGGCACCAGACACCATTGTTTCTGCACATGCATTTTCTTTTTATTCTAGAAACATATTAAATGTGTTCATAATAAATATATA
>JXSR01S019535.1:119959-131975 GCA_000969725.1 Ophiothrix spiculata | reverse complement strand
ACAAGTCAATAGGCTAAGGAATAGTGAATTTAAATCAAATTAAGTTCGAGAACCCACGAAAAAATGTAACAACACCACCTTTTTAGCATACCCACCTAATGACATGCCACCGTATATAATACGGCAATAATAATTATCATACTATATCAACGTTAAAGGTCACCAAGGTAAGTTGTATAATAGGATGAAAATATCAAACCATGGGTTTTGTGGCTCTGAGAACCAGTATTTTTGAGACATACTGTATATCTGCTGAAAGTGATTTTTCTCTCATTTTGACAGAGTAAATGCAAGCAAATTCAAATCATAAATGTAACACAATCAAGGGAAATTAAGTCGGATGTCATGAAATACTGATTTTCAATCACAAGGCAGTAAAGGTACACAATCCTGGAAGTACCAGGTGTCCCAAAAAATGGTTACATGTAGAAAAATGATCGTTTGCAAAAAAGTATAGCAGTTGGAGAATTCAAACTTAGCATGATTTATGATACATATCTCTGCTAGATGTTTGCAAACTTTCAATATCACAGCATTATAATTTTTTGAGTTATTAACCAAGATAGATACCTATGTCAGAAACGTATTTTTTCAAAATTCAACAAAATCTGAAACATCTTCGTTTGATGTAATTTTGAACCTTGTTCAACCCCCATGTAAACTTGAAATTGCCATATCCAAAGTTTGGTTGTTGCATACTATAGTATACAATGGTATAACTAATTAAATCTATTATTCTTTCAGTGAGCCTTGACAAGCTTAACGCAAATGTGGAAGTGCACTCTCATCAACAGAAGGCACAGGTATGTACAGTGTGAACTTGTGATGGGTGATTGGATTTTGAGAATTACCTGACATGATTACCGGTACATTAGGTATGTGAGAAATTGAAAACTTTTGCTTGCTAACATTATATTTATTCATTAAATTATTGTCTTTTTTGACGCCTGAGAAATAGGCCTGATGGAATCTTTAACAAACTTGACAAACAAACAGTTACAATGCCAAGTAAGCAAAAAACTTATACAAATTTGATCAATCACAAAATATTGTTGTCATAAAATTCTTCCAATTAAAGGCCATATTCATATCAACATCACAGATAAGTTGTCTAGGGCAATCAACCCTCAGCCAAATGTACTAGGTTGTCAAAGCCATTTGGGAAAAGAGGAAAAAGTATACTTTAGGTCCCATCAAAAACTTAACCCATGACCTGACCCTAATTTACTAACTATGACCCGACCTTTACTCACTAACCACGACCTGACCCTAACCCTTATCCTAAACATACCCTAACCCTAACCCTAAAACTGTGATGGGACCTAAAGTATACTTGGTCCCTTATTAGGTTTGAATATGGTTATTCTGAAGAAAAAGGGAGAATAAATTATTTCCTTGTGCAAAAAGGTCATTTGAAGTTGATTTATTGAAATTTAATCATTTAAATCGGTGTATTTTCTGTGGGGATTTTAATGTTGGACTGGCACCTTAACATCCCAATTTTTTTGGTAAATAAATAATATTGTGTTTATGTCTGAAACTTGAAAGATGTTTTTTTTTTGCTCATACTTAATGCCATTTGTGGGTATTTAAGGAACAGGAGTAACACCAAAAGTACATTTTTGGCAATCCATAAGAAAAATCCAAAAATGTATCCCCTCCCCCTCCTCTTCTTCTTTTTTCTTTTTGTTGATGTTTTGTTAAGACCCTGATAACCTTTTGCTTGCCACTTTTTCAAAGCAAATAAAATTTGTTTTGAAAAAACAGAACAGTTTTGAGCCCCCCCCCCCCCTTTTTTTACCTTATGGTTGCAAGTCTGTTTCTGAATTAGAAACTTCATTACAGGTTTAACGTTTAACAAAAAAGAAGTTAATAAATGTTGTTATCTTTTAAATCTTCACAGGAAAATGCAAACATCCTGAAACAGAAATTTGAAGAAAATATTGTCAGAAGTCAACAGTATATAGAACAAATCAAGGTGAGAACATTAGATATATCGCTCATTCCAAAAAATTGGGTGCTAATATCGTGTTTTACGTTCTTTGGTCCACAAACACCTTCCAGTGCCTTTATCTCTTCCAATAATGCGATTTTCGGATAGTACTCTGATTCATGCCTTCAAAGTAGTGAAAAACGTCAAAAATAGCTAAAAATGCGTTTCCATAACAAAAGTGTTCATCTTCTTTCAGTGTATAATACTTTTTCAAGCCTATTATAATTTTTAAATATATAAAAACGATCAGCATTTTGTATCTGAGCAATATGTTCAAAATTTGATGACATCTTTCCATAATTCAAAAACAAAATTCACTTTCCACTAAATCGTGTGAGCTACGTTATACCAAAGTATGGCATGCCATTATCTGATGAGACAAAACAGCAATAGCAACAAAATTCAAGTATGCTGACAGCAAACATTCCAGTGAATTTGAAAACCATATTATAGAATGTCAAATTTATTAATGTTTGACGAAGGAAAGTGTTGAACATGATAATTTGAACCGACCATGTTAAGAAATGTGAGCTACGTTACCATATATCTCAGTAACCATTTGCTTTGCAGCAATTCCATTTTAGTATGTGATAGTCATATACACTACTACAAGTAAATGGTCTAATGTATGTTTTGTGCATTAAAACATCCAAAACCAGTGAGCCATGTTACCGTGATCCACATTACTAGTGACCTCTACAGAACTTATAACTGCCGTCTCATGACTTTTCTTTGCACTAACAGTGCATGTGAAGGATACACTAGCAAACCGCAAAAAATTGGCGAGTATCAATACTTCAAAATTTAGCAGGTAACGTAGCTCACCCATTGCTCACCTCATAAAAATGGGTAAGTCTTTGGAACAGAAAAAATATAGAAGTGGTGTTGTCAAATCACTTGGATTCAATATCCATGACTAGTTTACTAATAAAAAATGCTTAAAAGTAAAATATTTTTAAGCAACTTTATTTTTTCATTTTTTTCAACTGCATTGGCACCCAAATTTTTGGAATGAGCGCTATGTATATATAAAATGTTATGCTTACATGAAGGTAATACCCAAATATTGACTACTCATGAGAGCAAAAAGTATTACCCCTTAATGATCTTTAGACTCATCCTATTATAGTCTCAAGATCACTGATGGGAAACAAATTATTCTGGCCTTTATTATTATATCATTCATAAATTCTAGGCATTTTATTGGCTTACCATCACCACCTCCGTGTGATGGTAAAAACTATCACTGTGCTGCGCTGAAATAAGCATGCGCCATTGTTTTTTCAAAGGTTAACTCGACCACTTTTGGATGATTGTGATGTTATCAATATATTTTTAGATTAAAAGAATTTATAAATGAGTTATATAAAACAAATAATAACTGCCTGAAATTTGTGCGATGATATAAATATCATCACCTAGTGAAAGATGTATCATAACATTCAGAGGAGCATTGGACAAAATTTTGAAATTTTATTTGTGCATGATTTACACTTCATATAACCGTCAATTACCAGATATTGGGAAAATTTTGATTAAAACCTTTAGAAAAGTCAAATATTTGAATTTTATTTTGTTTGTTGATCTTGGGTATGAGGCTATTCACTAAACATATTTATTGATGGTATATGTCAAGAAAGAGCCAAAGATATGTTTGCAAAACATTCCTTTCAAATCATAGATTGCAGATAATTTTTTTTTAAATGGAGTTTGCATTAGATCTCATGAAAAGGCCAATTTTAAAAATGTAACTATAAAGGGCAGTATTTATCTTTGTCGACAACGATAATTAACAAGAAAAGAATATCTAAATGTTTTGATATATCGGGGTTTGAATTTAACAATGAAACTTTGCATGCTGTCATTATTGCTGCTGATGCTGAACTTGTCCAATGCCCCTTTATTCCCCCGTACCAGAAATGTAACAAATTCATCTTTCACTTTGTTGTGATATTTCTACCATCACTCTCATAGTCAGATAATATTTGTAATTTGTATACTATATTTGCACCAATTAAAAAGTAGTCAATATTGGTTTTTTATACCGATTTGGTTTGAGCGGGCAATAGCAAAAACTGTTGACCTCTCAATTCACACCAATTGGTATATGAAACACAATTGTAAATTGATTTCAGGATCTCTTTTTAAAGCACTGAAGTAAAATAGCAGAAATTAAGTTTCATGAAAATGTTGATTGTAGATATTCAAGATATCAATAATTTGAATTTCACTGCATTTTCTTGTTCTCTAATAGTGCAGTCCAAATTATTCAAAAAATTGGAATTTCATCTTATGTTATATCAACATTTTGGAAAATCAACTGTCTTCTTTACAATCATGAAAGTGTGTTGTTTATTTATTTGATGATTTATGAACAGGGTAATTGGGAAGTAAACTATAACCTTATCTGCATGCTTTTTAGCATATACCTTTACCTGAAAGCAGTTGACAGTCGGGCAAAAAAATTGTCTCCCATATATCGCACACATAAGTATGTGGAGTCACTTTCGATTCATAACCCTATGCGACAAGCCATGTTTTGAGCTTTTATTTTAATAGTTGTCAAGAAAAAAATCGACAGATTTAGTAAATGAGCCGGAAAAAAGTTGACCAAAATTAGTTTTCCCAAAAAGGATTTGAGATAAACTTATTTATATATGTTTTTATTTATTTATTTATTTTTTATTTTTATTTTTTTTTAATTTTTTTTTGCCTTATGTTTAGCCTCAAAGCATGTTGAGTAGGGACTGTTGGTTGATGTAATTGCTATGAAAAGTCTACGGTTTTATGGTTGAATCTACTCTTTGATACAGCAGCTTACTCACTTTGTGTATGTGTTTTGTTTTTCTCCTCATGCAGGACATATCCAGTCAGTGTACACTTGCCCTAGCAGAATTGGATGCAGAATCTTGAGGGGTCTATCTTATTGCTGTATTTGTAGCTTAATGTTATCTTAATCTTGAAGCAATGTAAACTCTTCACAAAAAACTGTCATACTTAGACCACTTATCTAAGCCAAATAAAAGTATATCACTCTAAAAGTAGATTTACATGCTGAACATGGTTGTGGATAAAGTCAGTTTTTTACAAAAATTGGTGATTTGGGCAAAAAAGGGACTATGTGACAATTGTATTTGATGATGAGAGTTATTCGCAGGCCTCATTGGCTATTCCCCATTAAATTATTGTACTGAAATAGAGATTCACTTGAAAAAATAGCTCTAAAGTGTTGCAGTTCTTGTATAATTTCTTCACTCAAAAATATGTTGCTTCCTTGAGTTCATTTTCCCCCTCTCCCCCAGTTTTTTGTAGTGTTTTCATTGCTGACATTTGTAGCTATAGGTCCTGTTCATACAAAAATTCTTTTTCTGGGATGTAGGTTTAGACTAAAGCCTTTATTTTACTGTTTCACAAACTCAAAAGTCTGCTTTTCAAATATTCTAGTTTCATGCTTTATAATAAAGTTACTTTAATATGGATTTTTTAGACATTTAGTTATTTTCTAAATTACTACTGATTTTAAGGTTCTTTCTTCGACATTACATGATTTTCTATGGTACACGTGCCCTTTCCATGATTTCTGTTTTCCATATCGCAGAAAAATAGAGGCCTTAGTTTAGACAAAGGATTACCTGTCTGCAACTTTTTTCTGTTTACTGCACAAAATAATACCAGATAACAACGCCCTTCTTTTTGGAAATTCCTGAAAAGATTTTTTTTCTTCAAATTTTTGCATTTTGATGATGTAAAACAAAATGTACTTTAGAAGTTTGTGTGAAACATGTTAGTTATTTGTAATGTTTGTGGATTCATTTTTAAACCACAGTTAGCTTTAATTAGCATATGTGAGTCTTGGATACCACACACATGAATATAGCTATAGCAGAGTTTGACAGAAATTAAAACAAGAATAGTCCAAATGGTCTTTAAAAAGGACAAACTCACTTTACACTTAGTCAAGGTTAAGATTGCAGGCACCTAATGCTTAATAATTGTTATGAATTTTAAAAAATGGAAGATATTGTATGCTCGTCATCATACATTGCTTCGTAAGGAATTGTTTGTACATAACACTATGTGAGTAGCTGCTTTCCTGTACAAACAATTCCATAGGAAGTAGTGCATGTTGGAAAGCACACAAAATCTTTTCTTATACCACACAACCAAAAGCAAGTTATTATTTAAATAGTTAAAAAGTATGGATCAATTCTAGACATGCACCTTCAATTTATTAGCTTAAAATCAGTTGTAACACAATCTCCCCATTTGAAGCAATGGTTGAGGTTCAATTTTGTGTTGACACTTTCCCATTAGAATATGTGTGAAGGGAATTTCCCAAAAGAACAATTGTAAAGGGAATCTATTAACTCTTTTATTCCAGAATAAAATTTTCACCATCCGTCCTATTTCAATGGAAAGCCGCTCTGAGCGGCTCACAGACACCTCACTTTATGATAGCATACAATAATTGTATAGCGCCAGGGTAATTCTCTTTGCTAATAAAAATGATGGCGCTAGATAGCTTTTTGTTTCAACTGCTTGCTGGCGAATTTTTGACCAACTTGGGCTTGTAGTTTCTTTTTTAGAGCTATTTAAAAAAAAATTGCGACCAAAAAGAAATAATTCCGGCCAATCATGCACGCTTCTGCGAGCTGCTGTGACAGTGAGCAGCTTGCCGGAGTGAAAGAGTTATGTTTTTGACACTAGTCTCACAGGTTGAAAGAGATCATAAGCAGGAATGGGGATTTTGAAAGAATATTGAAATGTTATTTTAACCCCCTTTTTAATGTTGAAAGTTCATTTCATCTTTTTAATGTATTTATTAGTTTAACCTGAATGTAATCCATGTACATTTAATATAGATAAATATGTGGTTTGCTCCTGCAAAATGAGGGGAGATTCCCGAATGAAGATTTTGAATAATTGGCTTCTAAAGTAAAATGGTGAAAAGACCGAATTTTGTTTTTTGACAAACGCATCCATGCGTAAGTGTTTAACTGTTCTTCTAGTTTCGAAGATCAATTATGCTGCAAAGTGCATTTAATCATAGTTAATTTATCACATTTTGCTATCAGAAACTGTAGTAATCAGTAATTTTAAAATTGATTTGCAGTAATTTCTACTGCAAAATTTTCAGTGGACTGCCTTGTATTTTGACCTCTAAATGGAGAATGGAGAAAGAAAGTGTGACATACAATAATTCCAAAGCTGAGAGTATAGAGTCTTAAAATATGCCATAAACTCAATTTTGAAATTTGCAACTTTCCACTATTTTGCCAAAGCACCCCTCATATAATCCATAACACTATGATAATGAAGACCTGCTCAATTTTGTGTTTGTTTTGTACAAATGATATCAAGTTGAATTTTACTTAAAGGAGCCTGGTCCAATTGCTTCAACTTTTTGTTTTCAAAAGTTTCACTATTTTGGTTCCAAAATATTTACATTATCCTGGTGAAAGTTTATACAACTGAAACCTGTTTTGTTTTGGAAATGTAAAAGAAAATGTGTTTAAGTATGGTAACAATAATTACTCAGCAAAATGTATGCAGCTCTGGAATACAGAATTGCTAATAAAAGAGAATAACTAAACCAATTCAACTGAAATTTGAGACAAACCTCTTTTATGATTATCTTTCATATGAATCTGAAAACTTTATTTTGAATTGGACCATGTTCCTTCGATATATGTTTGAACAATGGGTTTGAATTGGATGAGCTTGCTAGTGATGTACAAGTCTGTTCAGCATTCATGAGTTCAACTAGATTAATATAAAGATGATTTATCTATTCGTGTGGCCACTTTAGTTCCCTCTCAGACACATTTTGCATCTGTAGCATTAGTTTCCCTGGAGGAAAATTATAATTTTGATATAGGGAACCAGAGTCCTCTCCTCACAAGTGAGGTGGAAGTAAGGTACAAGAGTTTTGAATGAGATGGAATAAGCTTGGCGCTGTTTGATATTATTATTCAAATATTTTGTTTGGATTAAGGTATCAGGGACCTCGGGTATGATGGGTTTTATTGGGGTCCCGGGAGCAAGATGGTACAGGCTTAAAACTATGTATTGAAGAAATATTAATTTTGAGGTAGGACCCTCACAAGTGAACTGGGATCGGTAGAAAGTAGGGACCTCACAAGAGACAGAATATATTGTTTGTGTACATTTTGGTCTCACCCCCAATCCAAAATACCTCAGCGCACCCTACTGGCCCATAGGCTTTCCCAAGATGCCATTTTAACTCAGGAGGATCCAGGTACATTGATCCCTGAAATTTGGCAATCTACAAAAAAGGTCCTCAAATATCCCCGAAAGGTCAACAAAAAGAACCCCAAAAGCACCAAAATACCTGCTGATATTAAAGGTCGTTTTTTGCTACAATACAACACAAAACGCTTGTAAAACTACTAAACCTTTTTTAACCATTCAAATTAGTTTAGGTTCCACCAAAACGAAAATGTTTCCTCAAAAGGTCCTCTTTTAGAATACCCTTACCCCCTTGAAAAACATTCCTGGCAACGGGCCTGCTCATGAGATCCCTGTTTCCTGAATCCCATCCGAGGGTTCTCACCTAGACCCCATTTTCACACTTCTGCAGCATGCTTCAGCCTTCTTTAACCCTACAAAGGGAAGGGGTGCATCAACCCCCAGTACCGAAACTTCGGACCCCCTATTTTACCAACTGTCATTCATTGACCCCATATTTTTTAAACTTGTCTCTAAAACAACCTTTGTCATTCAAAGACCCACCATTTTAATTTGATATTATTTTTCGAACATTTTGCAAAATTTGTCGAAAAATTCGCAAAAATCATGGAGCCTTTTTTGGCCATTTTGACCCGGAAAAACCTGCTTTTAGGTGAACTTTCCCCCATTTTTTTTTGCACTTTGTCACTGAAAACCCCCCTTTTTGACCCAATTTATCACCGAAAAACGCCTATTTCAGAAGTGCTCTGTGGCACTCGTACGTCACTTCCACAATTGAGTACCCCCACCCCAGGGTACAGGGTCCGTTCAAAATGCGGAGGTCAGGGGGTTGGTGTAACTCTGTGATTTTAAAAAATGTACTTTTTAGTCATTTATATAGCAGATTTACATTTATTTACAAGGTGTCCCAATAAAAATGCAACGAACTTTGAAATTTTGTTTTGAGAAAAGAGAGCCTAATTTTGAGCAAGCGTTAAAATAATATAATAGAGTAGACCACTGGCTTTTACAAGATTTTTTTTTTTTTTTTTTGATTTCTGAATCAAAAGTTATTGCACATTAATTTGTGTAAAGACCCGAAAAATCTTGATGGCCCGATTTGTTAATCTGTAAAGATGCACCATTGTTGACGTAATGGAGCACACGTTGAATGGAAATTTCTAAAACCATTACCAAAAAAAAAAATGATTACATAATTAGGAGAAGCATCCCTTGAACACATTTCATGACATAAAGATCAAATTTAGGATGAGGATCTGCTGGTATTAAGCAGGCTGTTGCGTCTGGTTGAGTCATAGCGTCCCCTTGACGGCCAGATGAAGCACTAACTTACTTGAGTTCTTGAACTTCTTTGTCTTCTTTTTTTCGTCGGTTTCTGTTAAAGACTTGTGTATAACATATTTGTTTGACATCCTTCATCAAGATACTATTTTTCGACTCTTTTGCTAGAAATTGTATCCTGAACTATCCAATTACCAGAAGTAACAAGATTCAACGGGAAAATGAGAATATCATGAAGATTCGTACTTTAATTTGAAAATTTTGACCTGTTGCAGTTAAAGATAAACTTAAAATATCACTTTATGTTATAGGTACTGGTTAGGTAAGATTTGTTTTGATTGACTGTGCTCTAGTTGGTTCCAGAATACCGTCATATTCTCCTCATTTCAAGTTCTGCACTCCTTTAACTGGAAGTCTAATCTCACAAATCGGACCAAAGTAAATTTAAAGGACTTTCTTAAATTCGTCATATCTTTGGACTGGAGTGGAAAGGTAAACAGGACAAAAAGCATGTTGTAGAGTAATTACTCCACTTTAAAAAAACATATATTACTATGATTTAATCTTTTGGCAACTAATTCTAATATTTTTTATTTGCTCGTTGCATTAATATTGGGACAAGCTGTATATAGTAATTTTCTACAAAATTTAGCAAAAAAAAAAAAAACGCATGAAAATCGGATATCGGATATTCCTACGATTTTGTAGAAAATTTTGATTTTGCCTACATTTTTCGCACAAACATGACAAATGCCAATTTTTCACTCTGGTAATTATGACATCATAGTGACGTCATACATTAATGGATGCGGGGTCTGGGGGACTCTCTACGAAAATTGAGGGGGAACAACCACCCAGGCCCCACCCCACCCCTCCGTATATAATATTTTGTGAAAATTGCTCCATGGTTAAGATTCTTTTCAGCAAAATTCACAAATATACGGCAAAGCCTCAAATTTGCAGTAAATTCAGTTTTTTGACACGCATCTGGTTACCCGGTCAGAATACTCAGTTACCCCCGGAATCGGATCAAACTCAAATAAAATGGTTCTCAAACAACGAAAATTCAACACGCACTAGCATTGAATTTAGCAGACGAAAAATATGTCAGGAAGGGAAAAAATGGGGGGAGGGGTCATTGAGTATGGGATAGGCCTATACGTCGGCGCCGGGGACTCATGTTTTTGAAGGGCGTTTCGCGTTGGGCGTTGGAGGCAAGGGGCCGGGGCAGTCACGTTAGTGTAACCAAAGGTGAATTCCCGGGCTGAATTAGGGTTGCCACGGTTTTTTAGGAACAGGTGACACCGTTTAGAACCACAGTGCAGGTGGTTTAGAACAGCCATTTTCACATGAATAGGGTACTTTTCAAAATCGGTATCGGTAAAATCCCTAACGGATGTGAAGGGGATGGTAAAGTTTGGCTTAAATCACCCTTTTCTTGTATCATTGAAAAACTGTGGTCACGCTATGCCTATACATTATAACGTCGGACTGCCCCCCCCCCCTTGGCCAGGGGACGGCCTGTCTGAAACCCTGCCCCCACTCCCCCAATAAAGACAGAAAAGGAGTAGCTTAGCAAGAGTAAAAATCAATACCAAATTAGGTCATCTTTTTTTGGCAACAATTTACAATTCCCCTTTTCCAATGTTTCAAAACTGAGTTTCCAAGTTTGCCATTTGTTTTCGCAAAACGGAGGCCACTTATCCGTACCCGTTAAGCACCCAGTTTGATACTCTTCCTCCTGTAGGCCTACACATCATTTTGTCCGAGGCTTCATGCACGGTCATCTATTCAAGGCTTATCTCGTGACTAATCTCCACAAACTGACATAGGTCTATAGAGAAGACAGGGAAACTTACCGAGTGCAAAGTAGCTTACAGCCCGATAATTTGGGATAAATCATTGATTTTAGTCTCGGAATTTAAAGAACTCACATAGACGAGCCTGCCCCCGCCCCCCCCCCCCCCCCCCCCCCCCCCCCTCACACCGGCAAATATATGCATGTGATTTGGGCACAACTAGCTCATTTTTGTGCTTGTCTTTCATTTGCCAAGGTACGGTGAAACTTTTTGGCCTTAAGTTCACTCAGCTACGTGCGTACGTACTTGAGACTCCTTATTGGGGTATGTAGGCATATGTCACGATATATCATGCAAGTACACTAAACCCGGGGCGCGGCGGCGCGCAGCACCCAACTTTGGTTGGTTGGACTCCGAGTGTGCCGAGGGCCCCGATGTCTGAAACCCTAGTCTAGGGAGCGGAAGATCGGCTCCGAAAAGGGGGTCTAGACTCGGAGCTGAAGTGTGAAAAATGACCCTTGAGAACCATTTTTTTGGCTAAATTTGGGCTCTGGAAGCCGAAATTTCCAAAATTTTCCTTGAAATTGGGGTCTTGGGAACTAAATTTCAAAAAATGAGGCTAGGGAACTGAAATTGTTTAAAAATAGGACTTGCAAACTAAATATTGGCAGGCAAGGCGTGAAAAGGGGTCTTGAGGGCCGCACATACCCGTACCATCTTTCTAGGTCAGTGC
>JXSR01S019535.1:108445-119861 GCA_000969725.1 Ophiothrix spiculata | reverse complement strand
CCCCACCTTTTCCAAAAAAAGGAAAAGAATCACCTACACCTTGATAGGCTTTCGCCAAGGAAAAGTAAGCTCAAGGAAGCTTTTCTTCAACAGGGCTCCATTGAGTTTTGAATCACCCAGGCTACCGTCCGAAAAAGAAAACGAAAAAAGGAAACTTTAGAAAGCGACTGAGAGTCTGAGAAAGAGAAGAAAAAAGACAAGTAAAAAAATACAGCATATGAAATATCAAATAAAATGCCGGGATAAAATGGTTAAAATGAGACTTTTCCTGAAGTTTCCCCACAAAGTACTACAGATTGGAAATAAAATAAATCTCAGAGATAAATCTCGAAAATAAAGACCCCGTTGATTATCCGTAATCTTCTTTTTACATCACCATCATTAGAAAGCAAAGACCACACTGCTTTATCCTTGTGTATATTGTACACATCTAGCGTTTTGTCTAGACTTTGTGGCCGAGGCTATGCTTTATCCGGGGGTGCCGCACTTTACGTTAATCCACTATAAAAGCGTTGAAAATTATTGCGGTGATTAAACTATTGGCCCTTTCAAAATTCTAATCACATATTATTCAAAATAATATGAACAAAATTAAGTTCAAAATGTTTGTTTTGACATATGATTGACTTCTAATGAACCTAGCAAACGTCCTTGTGCTGGAAATTTTAGCTCAAGCTTATGAACCCAAAACTGTTTGAGCTGAACGCCCCCGAGTCCAATTAATAATGTTCAGGCGAATTTAGGGCTCTGTTTTGAATGGGTTATTTGCTGTTTTTTGTCGCGATCTTGTGATTCTAGGTGTAGTTTTCATGTAAATGAAGAACTGACTTTATACCTGAGGTCTGCCTGCAAGAGGAATGGAATTTGACGTATTACACGGACTGTAGACTACTCGAAAGACACTAGCTCAAAACTGCATTAAACCTACGCTACGCTATAAACAGCGTCTTATTCTGTTCAAGAAAAACAACAAAATCCGGCATGTCGGGCGTCGAATTAAAACCGTGTGCAGGGTCCGATGGATCACAAACCAACATCTTATTACCACTTGGAAAAAGTACAGTTGGTAGAGGACCTTTACTAGGGGTAACTATTAATTTAGATGTGCGATATAAAGATTTTAAAAAGACGAGTTAGATTTGTTAATTGTTCATTGACCACCATGACGGTACACATGTAAGCATTGATAAGGACTTTAAATGTTGCCGTGTGAATATGGAGCTCCCATATGGTCTAGTGGTTAGGATCCGGCGCTCTCACCGCCGTGGCCCGGGTTCGATTCCCGGTGTGGGAAGAGTCAATTTTTTTTTTTCTGTTCAAAAGAAAATATGGTACAAGGAATTGTCTCTTACTTTGACTTAGCTTGTTATTGGGTGTACACAGAAAATGCTCATATTTGTACAACTAAAAATAAAATTTAATTTTTGAAATTAAAAAAACTAATAATATTAATAATAAATTGTAAATCTTTTTTGTCTTTGTTTTCAAGAATCCTTTCCCTGGAAAAAACCGAGTACAATTCTAGTACACATTCCTGAGGTGCAAATTTGGAACACAGATTCGAGTACAATTTAAGTACAGTTCCAGTACAATTTAAGTACAATTCGAGTACACCAATTTGTACTCAAATTGTACTTAAATTGTACTCAAATTTGTGTGTTCCAAATTTGCACGTCAGGAATGTGTACTAGAATTGTACTCGATTTTTTCCAGGGTTATTTTTCATTATGAGTGTGAGTTTTAATACAACTTTAAGAAATTTTTGCCATCCAATATGAATAATGCGTTTAGCGTTAAACTCAGTGGAGCAGTACGTGCGTTGAAAATCACTGCCCCGGGAGGCATAGAAAGGTGATGCTGGTATTCTGTCGGACGCAGTTGTTGAATTTGGCGTACTCATTCATTGTTACTGGCGTGAAACTTACAGTGCGATGTCTATGGAGTGGAGCAATATTTCCCAAATATTTTATGTTTCCGCTCTGATTCATGAATTTTTCATACAATAAAGTTGAAGGACACATCTATGCACAATATCAAAGAAAGGGATTGATGCAAAAATATAATTTAGCTGCAAAGATCAATTTTGTACACTTTGTCATTCACCTCCAGTGCAATGTTTCACGCCAGGGAGTAACATGGAACAGCCTCAATTGACCAATCAGAAGACAGGATTCTAGTCTGTGACATCAGTGCGTCCAACAGAATATGTGACCTTCAAGACCCTCGTTTCAAGCCTTGCCTGACCCCCATATATATTTAGTTCTCAAGCCTTTCATTATTATTCAGTTAGAAATCCGTCTTTTTAATTCAGTTCCCATAAAATTGCAAGACCCCCATTTTAAGCAAATTTAGTTCTCAAGGGTCATTTTTGGGTCGCTAATAAATTTACATCATGATATTTGGTTTACAAATGACTCAAATGTGTGACTAAGAATGAGAATAAAACATACGATTCATTGTTTTGCGTGTCATCTATTACATGTCTTATAAGGCCACCAAATAAGGTGTTGAATTGCCCTCGCCGATCGACCCTAGTCAAAAATTATTTTTTAAAAGGGCCTAGAAATTACTTGATTTTGAGTATAGTGGAAAATGCACTCAAATTGGCACTTTGGGGGTTAAAAAAAAAAAGGGGGGGGGGGGGAGAAAGTATTTCCGATTGACCAAATCAATTTTTCAGGAATTCCCGTTGAGGACAACACAACAATTTTTATTTTTTCTGGGCCTAAACAATGGCTGGACATATTATTTTGTAAAGTTGACACCCTTGCACGGGTGTCCATTACGAAACATTGCTTGAGGTAATATGGTAGATATGACAAGTTTGTATCAATTCAAATTATGTATATTGAACAGTCCCCTCTTTTACTTTAGTATGACAAGTTGGTTTCAAATTATGTCTCTTTACTTACACAATTCACTGGATCGATTTTTTTCCCCTGGTGGTAAGGTAACCCCATTGTAACTGGATCACACACATTTCATAACGATTGTACATCCATTGACTTTGTGTGGAGTTCATTTTGCTGACACACGACCTTGGCAATGATTAGAAATATTGAGTAAAGATAGAAATTTGAACGTTATGTAAATTCAAGCTTACATGGTGAAACTATTTAATGAAACAATTTCAATTGTTGAAAAATCTGTTGTGGAAAAACAATATACGGCTTTAGCAGGAATACTGATTGCCATATGTGACGCGTTACATCAAAAGGTACAAGTTGTCTACCTTGGACAAAATTGAGATTTTTGTGTTACTTGTAAGAGGACAAAATAAGCTTTAAAATGGTACATTGCTTGTGAAAATTGAAGTTTTAGTTACGAAGTTATGATGAATAAAGACGGTTGCTTTCTTATTATTTTCTTTATAATTTACAAGCTTAATGGGCCTGTATCTCGAAACTTGCTTGGCCGACAACTTGTACCTTTTGATGTAACGCGTCACATATGGTCTCAGTGTAAATGATGATTATGAAAATATCTGTCTCTTCCTTTTTTTACAGATTGCAGACAAAAGAGTGTCAAGAAATCATGGAATAATGGAAGTTGAAGATGGGCAGATTAAGATTATGCCAGTAAGGAAACAAAGAATTAATTTGCATCTCATGTAGACAGTGAAATGTGACAAATCAGTGTATTGTGTTTTGATGCATAATTAATTAAGGCCTCTAGCAGCGGCTAGGCGAATTGGACAGCAATCAAAATACATTGCAAGTGCATCAATTTTGTCCCATTTCCTGAGCTAAAATGGAAATGCAACTTATATATGAGGGTATTCAATAAGTTTGTGGCTTGAGGTTAATGGGCGAAGCTGATCAGTGATCAGGTGCTGATATGCTTAGATATAATTGTTTGTAATGCATTTGGCCTATTGGGATATTAGTGAAAGAAACATGGATGCATCTGTGTGAGGTGGGAGTTAATGCCATAAAGGCATAGATTTGCTTCAATCTGAAAAAAAATGTGAATTTATATGGCCTTGATATGCTAATTGTGGAGCGTTCTTTCTGCAATTTGCTGGCAGGGTTGGGATATAATTTTAGTGATTTATAAGACACGTGGATGCATTTGTGTGAGGTGGGAGTTATGTCACAAAGGTATTTGCTCATTCTCAAGAACTGGATTCAATTCTTCACTCAGTTAAAAAAAATAATTGAATGTATTTGGCGCTGATAATCAGAAATGCTATGATAAAGTCAGTGCTATATAATTCCTCAGACAGGGAAAACAAAAATACAGGGAGCAATGCCTCATTTACAAGCAACAGGGCCCTGGACTATGGACTTTTTGTTTCCTCTGTCCAAGGAATTGTTGCATCTAGACTAAAATATTGCATTGGGTCTGCAATTTGGTGGCAGCGGTGGGATATTAGTAATCAAGACACTTGAGGATGCATCTGTGTGAGGGCGGGAATAATGTCACAAAGGTATAGATTTGCTTCATTCTTGAGGGCTGGATTCAATTCTTGGCTTAGTTAAAGAAGAATTTGTGAATTTATTTGGTGCTAATATGCTAATTGTGGATCATTCTAATTGTAATTGGTGGCAGCAGTGGGATATGGGATATTAAACTCAATGTCACAATTCTGAGGATGATGAAAATAAATATCCTGAGGCTAAAACCTCTGCCAAAATTTCTCGGACAAAATCAGTCATGTGACCACTAATTGCAGGGCTCCGGTTGCATTTGTAAATATATAATTTGCCCTGCACTCTGGAAGGTTATTTTACATTGTCGGAAGAATTGTGACGCCGACTTTAGTGCAGGGCCTATTGGTACCCTGTAATTCCTGATCATGTGTTCATTCAGTCTTGAGGAATTATGATACAGACTTCAGTAATAAAGACACAAGGACATGGGTAGGAGTGATGACCCATACATGTCGCTAAAGGTTTGTGCCAGTCTGAAGAACTGGATTCAATTCTTGGCTTTGTTAAAACAATTGGAACTTATGACGTTGATATGCCATGATAATTATTAGTTAAGTGGAACATTCAGTCTGCTATTTGGATATGCAGACTCTGGATACAGACATGAGGATGCGTCTAGATGCATGGGAGTTATGTCATAACTTAGGTATATGCTTACGTCTATTAGGAATTAAAATGTATCTAGAGGAGTGCCAAAATATCATTGCTGGCATTGAAAGTTCTCAAGATGGTACTACCAGTGTTTTTAACCATATGCCAATTATAAGCTTAGTAGAAGTTACATTTTTATACCTTGTACTCATGTTTGCAAATGTAGTAATACCAAAATATTTTCTTAATTACCAGACACATACCAATCCGACCTTTTACCAGCCAAAAGGAGCTAGTAAGTTACTTCCAATAGACAAGGATATTTGGCAAAAACTACAACATGGGGATAAGATAGGATTGACACCAGACCAACATATATTTGAAGTTATTATCCATGACAGACCCATCAACCCTTCAACTCAGAGCCTCCAGTGAGTACTGTTTTTTGTTTGTATGTTTTGTTTTTGCGAAAGAGTTTTCATTATTATTATTATTAATATTTCCGGCATTTATACAAAGTGCTGGCCGTTATTATTACGTGTAATTATCAAACAATTTAGTTTATCCTCAGTTAGTATAATTGTAACAAATTTACCAGTATCCCGATAACATATTTTGCCTCCTACCGTTTTGAAAAACAATTCAGAATCTAAACACATCTTTTCTCTGAAACAATCTTTATTGCAGATCATCCGCATTAGATTCATCACCAGAAAAAACACCACAGAAACCAGCCAACACAGATAATAAAGCAAAATCAGAGGGAGACAAACAAGAAACTCAACAAAATGGGGGTAAGTGTTTTTTATGTTCCAAGGTGTGGCTACTTTGCTTGTTATTGATTGTTTTGTACTGTGGACAGAAGAGGCATTAGATGCTGCCAACACACAATATATCTATATCGTGAAAACTCCTGGAAACATTGCAGATTTTTGAACACTCCCTATATAAAGCCAATAAATGCTGATGCGTCAAGTCACTCAAGTTATTATTTCAGGACACGTTAAAACAAATTTGACTGTACAGTATATATAAGGTCTAGACTCCAATCAAAAGTTCTCATTTGTCGATCTGTTCTACAATATTAATCTAGACGTAAACGAGTCATATAAACCTAATGTTTAGTGTGTTTTTTAAATTTGACTTATTCTAATGTTCCTTCACTCACATCAGCACAGTTTTGGTTTGTTTACTACTCTCTTGCACCTAGCATGATGTTGATTAAAATTAATATCTTAGTCTGGGATTAATGTGCTATGGTTATTACAATTAAATATTCAAAACCTAAAAGATGGGCTATAAGATCGATCACAAATAGTCGCTATAGAAGCCATTTTACTCTTTTTAATGTTCTTGTTTCTTTTCATACATGAATAGGTAGCAAAATTGCTGATGAAGAGAAGTCAACGGAGGATGAGGATCATAAAGAAGAGAAAAGTGATAGCAAATCTGCATCAGAGGAGAAATCTGAGGTGACCAAAGATGATGAAGACACAAATGGCGTTGGTGATGACTCAGCTGATGGGGTCAGTTCTGTTTTAAGCTGAATATATATTAGACACAAATGCACACACACCAAGCCATTTATTAGTGTAAATGGGTGTTTTGATCACTGTCAATAGATTGGTATCAAACGCAATACCATTTGCGTCAATGCAGACCAAGTTGAGAAAAGCTGAACTTTCACACCAGCTGCTGTGATGTCAATAGTGGTGTCGTTTTGTGGTGAAAATTATTGGACTTGCAATTCTGTCAAGTATAAATTTGTGCAGCTTTAGTTGTAGTTCTGATTAGTCTTAATAGTCCATTTCATGTGCATAATGTGAATCTTTATATAATTAATGAATACATAAAGGTTAATAAACATCCAACCAGCCAATGAAAATGCAATTTCAGCATACCGTCAGATGGTGTTTTAAGTACTTCCCATAATTCCATTCAAAATTTGAAATCAATAGCTCAAAACAATCCACAGTGAGAACAATTTCCTATTGAACATATATACAGTAAAATGCATGTTTTAAACCTGGTACGGCACATATATTAGTAAAGTGACCAGAAAATTAAAATTACCTTGAGAAAGGTCACACTACTAGCTCAATGAATATGCAAACAAATTTCTGGTCGCTTGAAGTTTTCACACCCATAGTACAGTTTGATTTAGTGTGAAATTTAACATATTTCCCATACAAATTAAATACTCAGCAGTTGTAATTTGACCTCGCTGAACATTCCAGAAGTTCATTCATGCTCACTGAGCTGTTACTGTGTATTGTGGGAAGGTCTGAAATGCAACTTCAGCATACCGTATACACTTGCACTATACAACTATTGACCTTCTGAATTTACATCGCCTTACTGTTGATTTTTAGAATACTTTTATAATGTTTCAATCATACAGTGTGATGATTTGTTTAACTTTTGAAAGTGAGGATGACTTTTAATTTAAACGGCATGTCAGAACAATTATAGTTAAATTAGTCGAGTGAATGCGGTATATCAATGAGGGCTATTGTAGAACATGTTAGACCAACTCATGTTATACTGACATACACTCATGCCTCAGACTGCATTCGAGTTAAGAGTTGTAACAGATAGCATTCTGTATTCTCCAAAGCCAAAATCAAAAATTTTGATTTTGGTAATGGCATAGGAAACAAGGCTGTAAATATCTGATTGCCCGTTTGAAATATTTTTTTTTTGACATAAGAACAGACGGGCAAATTAATCTGTCATTCTCTACATAAGTATTCATGTATTTTAAGGTTTGTACCTCACTTTAAAGTTCCATACTTATATTCTTTGTCAATATTAAGACACTGCTTGTCATCATGGAGACATGTTATAACTTGAAAAATACACAAAAATGATGAAACCATGTATGTTTATTTGCATCTAGGAGAATGTGGATACAGTCAAACTTGAGGATGGGAAAGAAGTTGCATTACCAGTACAGAAAGAAAGGACATTACCCAACTGGATGGACAAAGGGGGAGGTTAGCTGATTTTGTTTTCTGTTGTGTAGTTTTGTGTAAGGATTGTTGACGCATAATTGGGCCATTGCCTAAGAATTTTTCTGCTCAAAATTATCCCATTTGGTCGATGTCCCATTGGATTGATATCCTGGTTTGGTTTCATAGTCTCTTGTCATACCTAGGGAGCAATATCCCATATTTGGGGTAAAACTGCAACAAGAAATGATTTTATTGTGCCCTATCTATATGGGTTCTATGGACCCATAGGTAACATCACTAGAGTGGACACAAAATCAGTCTTGTTGTATGGAACCCTGCTGGAGGGGGGAGGGTACAAGTAACAAATTTTAGAATGGGTCAAATTTTGTTTAAAACTTTTCTAACATGTTCCTCTTGTCATAAAGAAACAGAAAATGTATATTTTGACCCATCTCTGATGAAGTGTTTTTGAATTATATCCAAAAACATGAAATTTTATTACAGGGGTCATATGTTGGGCCTATGGGAATATCGGATACAAAAAGCCCCTTATCTGCTAAACGAAGCAACTTCTTACTATTATTGTAATTTTGCTCCTTTACAACCACATCAACTTTTAAAAAGGGACCCCCAGGAGTAGAGTGCACCCCAGCTGGTCTCCATGAGCAGGACTTGGGCTCTTACAGGGGGGTCATAATGTCAAACCCTTTGTTTATTTTTGGACACACTTATACCCCTGAGTACAACATTTTACTGTTAGTTTACCTATTTAAATGGCCTCTCCTGTGGTGTTAGATGTGCAGAAGTCCTCTTACTAGTGGGCGGGGCTTTACCCCTCAGCCCCCACCAGGGTCCCATCAGTGCCCTTATAAGGGGACCCTGATATGAACCAGGCTGCCATGGCCCTCATCTACTTGATTTGCAATAATAAATTACCAACTCCAGGAAGCATGCTCATGCTCACTTTCATTACAATACATGGCTATGGGGTTTTTCAACCTTTAATACATCAGTTGAAAGTATAAAAATAGTGTTTCATTGGCTTTTAATTTGTTGAAATCTCTACAGCTTCTGCTGCCACAATAGGATTCCATCACCCCCATCAGACAGTACCACGTTTACAAAAATGTTTATACGTATTTTCCTATTCTGAAATTTCCATACCTGCCAACATTGTAAAACCCCAAATCAGGACAAAAAGAGGAGCGCTTGCGCTAGGCGTTCGCCGGAAGTCCAGGGGGCCCCTAGCTGGGGTTCAAGGGGGGTTTGGTTTTGTGTTTGTATCATAAAAAGGATTACCTCTAAGCTCAGGAGATAATCGAATTGATTTATTAAAAAAGTGTGAACTATAAACAAAGTAACACACTTGATATTTATTTATGTTGTGTGGTTGCCCAGTTTAAAATTTGTGTCAATATAGATATTTATTATATTTACGAAATGTATTTATTTTAAAATTACCATGATGAACGTAGGTATATTTTTTATCCCTATTGCACATAATACAACGGTCCCGTTGAGCATGCTCAGATGACATTTCTGAGGACTTCGGTTTTTTTTTTCATGAAAAAAATTAAAAATGGCCCTATTTAAAAAAAAAACGTTTGATTTTTTTCAGTTTTTCTTTCAGCATTGTGTTTAGAGTGTAATTATCTTTATTTTAATGTATTATTTGTCACAAGGGGTTGTGTATTTCTGTTTAGCCATGTGTCTCCATCAATCAGCAATAAGTGCCAAATTTGAGTTGCTACTCTTCCTGAATGATTGATTTTTTGTTTAGAACAGTGGCTCTACAAAACATATTTTTCATATTTGCTTTGCCCCTTAAAAACACCCTTGGAAATTCAATTTTTACCATTGGCGTGTTGACCTCCTCTATATAGACTAGTATTTCATTGTAGAACTCTGGCTTTTGAAATGACTTGTTATAGTGCCTGTAGCAAATGTTTCTTCAGCTAGTTTCAGAGTGTCTGTCTTACTTGTTGCAACCTTTTCTCGGCTTGCACAATCTAGACCATATGTGACCCGTCATATCGAAAGGTACCATAAGGTCGGCAAAATCAAAATTGATTTGTTGGTCTCATCTGAAAGCTGAGATTTTAAGCTTTAAAATGACACCTTGATTTTGGTTATTGGATGTTCGGTTGCGAAGTTACACCCACATTGTTAAAGGCATCGGGCTGATTCGGAAAACTATAGTTCTGAGAAAATCGAGTTTAAAGTTTTTGTACTTAGTAAATCTTGAATGGAGAGAGGATTTTTAGCTTGGTTTTTAAGACATTTTTCTTATGTTTTGAATGTTGGAACCTGATTAATATGATAGAATACACTTCAATGATAACCTTTCTTATGAAATTAGAAATTTGACCTTGGACGTGATTTTTGACTATGATTAGCTTCAATGGCCCGTATCTCGTAATGTACTATGCCGGTATTAAGGTACCTTTTGATATGACGATCCACATATGTCATGCTTCAAATGGTTTGATTTAATTCATGTTTTGCTATGATACATCATAGTAATTGTATCAGTGCATTCCATTGATTTACGCAGACCTTGTCAATTATTATAGCTGCTGCACACAACAGAGTGACATTTACTGTGAAGCAAGGTTGAAGGTACCTAGCTGCAACATGGCACTGCACAAAAGCAAATTGCTAATTTTTGCTGTAAGGCTGTATGTTGCGACAAAGTGCTCCATTTAAGTCAATGTCTGCAGCACGATACTGTAGTGCACTATTAGTGTGTCTACATTGCATTACACTGCAAGTTTTTGCAGTGTGATTCAGTGTTTTATGTAACAAACATTGCAATAAAATTATCATGATTTGATTATTTGTCATCGGTTGTTTATTATTTTGTATCACTAGTCTGTCTTGCTGCAGGTTCACCATATTTTAAACCCATGGATCCTGCAGTACAGTGTATCAATTACTTTTGCAGCAGACTTAACAAGACATACAGAAATTAACTGTGGTAAACAGCAGTGCTACTATAAAGGGGCTTTATTGAATTAAACAGCAGTGCTACTATAAATGGGGCTTTATTGAACTCAGATTGATGACTTGAATTACATCTTGTTTACTTTTAGGTCAAAAGAAGGAAGATTCAGTACCAGCAGAAACAACACCAGCCAAAAAAGGTCGAGGGAGACCAAAAGGAGCTGCTAGCAAATCCAAAACAGAAAGTAAAGGCAGGGGTCGGCCTCCGAAACGAACAGCAGAGGAGGGGGAGGAGGAGGATTATGAGGAACCTTCACCTGTTAGTCAAGGACCTGGCCGTGGAAAGAGGAAGAAGTACTCTGATGATGTCGAGGATGAGGAAGAGGATGACGAACCTAAGGTTGTGTTCAAAGATGATGATGATTGGATGATGACGAGTGAGGAAGAGGAGTCTGACATCTAGACTAGTATTTCATTGTAGAACTCTGGCTTTTG
>JXSR01S019535.1:76204-108105 GCA_000969725.1 Ophiothrix spiculata | reverse complement strand
TTCAAAGATGATGATGATTGGATGATGACGAGTGAGGAAGAGGAGTCTGACATCAGTGATTGGGAGAATTCACAAAAGTCGGCTAAGGTTAGTGGCATCAAGCAATAATAATAAGGGAACTATAGAGTTTTGCCACCTATAAATAATTGCAGAGCAGTATATTACTGCATATGTGATGACTCATCCTGAAAGGGGAAACTTTGCAGATTATATCAATTTTGATTTTATCGTTTCATCTGTTACAACATTTTCTAAGCTTTAAAGTGACACCTTACTTGTTGAAATTCATCAAAATGATCAAATTTTACAACAGAAAATCTGCTGGGAATTCTTATTTTTGCTGCCTATTTTCATCAGTTTCTCGAAAAGTGTTCTGTCGCAAAGTCCCCCTTTTCAGGGTGAGTCACAGGGCCGTACGAAGCGGGGGGCAGAGGGGGCACTCGCCCCCCCGGCTTGAAAAATCGGGACGCTGGCGGGACAAAAATTAAAATATCGGGACGATAGTTTACTACTTTTACCGTCCCGATATTACTGTCCCTCAAATTTTTAGTCAAAATAAGCCAATTTTAGCACAAATATCAAGGTTTTATATCGATTTTTGGCTACGCGCGCATTACAAACAAATTGACAGTATATACATCGGGACGAAACATGAATTTCGGGACGGTAAATGTGTTTGCCCCCCTTGGCTTACATACCTTCGTACGGCCCTGGTGAGTCATCACATATGTAGCCACAGTGGGTGACCGTTGGCAGCAGCAACTGACACTCAGATTTAGAACCCACCACTAAAGAACAAATTAAGCTACAGCAGTTAGCACTTAAAGGTTATATGAAAAGAAGGTGAACACTGAGCAGTAATGAACCAATTAACACTAATATAGGATGAACATACAACAATTCCTGCATTGTTTTGCTTTACAATAAAAATAAAAGCATTTTTAGAATACACAACACAAATCTATGCCACTTCGAGTCCACTGAATTATGACATGCATAAAGGTTACCTGACCTGTGCAACCAACTTCTGCTGTGCATGGAAGTGTATAGAGTTTAAGTAGTATTTTTGTGTGTTGACATTTTTCACTTACCTGATATTGACTGGTATTAAGTTAATTATATTCCAAATGATGCTTTACAATAATGTATGAATCTCAAATGATATTAAAAGTAAACTTTAAAAAACTATTTTCAAATTAAACACTGTTTCTAGTCAAAAGTCAAAAAATATTTCAATATATAATATCAAAACCCCATTGGTTTGCCTTGTGACTGGCAACACTGCATAATTCTTGGGTAACCCTTATTCTTGTCATTTTGGGTGTTGCTTAGATCATTGGTTTTTGTGTGATGGTCATTGAGTAATAGTTATTTTATCTTATTTTGCTGTTGCTTTGGTGAAAATTAGTTACTTTTGTGTTTAATTTGTTTGATACAGCTAAATTCTAGACTTTGGTGTCAGATATGCCCAGCCTTTGCATATAACCTTTAAGTGTCAAAAATTGCAAAATAGCGTAGAACTTGTCCAAGATACCCACAAGCACGACCCAGTACTAAATATTTTCATATCTCAAAATGTTCGCAGTCACAAAGCACTTTTGTCATCATTTTGTAGAAAACAAAACCATAATTAAGGGCCCTGTCAACCCTTCGTTTTCTGAAATATTTTATGCTCTGTAACTCAGCAACGGATGATTAAATCCAAATAAAAGTATATATTTCTAGAAGCAGATTTGCATACTGAACATGATGGTGAGGTCATTTTTGGACCAAAATGTGTCATTTTGGCTCTAGGTCCAAAAATCATGTTTTTTGGCCCAAAATTTTACGGGAAAGCTAACTAAATTTTGCTTTGGTGAAATTTCGAACCATTTTACTTTTTAGAATCTAGAAAGCAAAATCTAAGAACGTTTTTTTTTCAAATTTTTGATTTTTTTCTTGGTTTTTGAGATTTTGTCAAAAATTGGTCCTAAAAATTTCAAAAATCCCACTGCTGCCACAAATTTTGGTGTCAGCAGTGGGATTTTGACCTATTTTTGGCAATATTTCAAAAATGAAGAAAAAAATAAAAAATTTGAAAAAAAACGTTCCTAGATATTGCTTTCTAGATTCTAAAAAGTAAAACAGTTCAAAATTTTACCAGAGCAAAGTGTAGTTAGCTTTCCCGTAAATTTTGGGGCCGGACCTTTTTTGGACCTTAGGGCCAAAATTTCACATGTTGGTCCAAAAATGACCTGACCAGCGTGTTCAGTATGCGAACTCACTTCTAGAAATGTATACTTTTATATGGATTTAATTATTCGTTGCTGAGTAACAGAGCAAAACCACTTTCTGAAAATGAAGGGTTGACAGGGCTCTTACAGGGGCAATTCATGGTCCACTTTTCATCCTCAAGGTCATGCCTAACAAAATTTAGTTTTTGTCTCGCCTGAAAATTTTTCAGGAAGAGACTACCATTCCTTAAAACTGTCTGCTGTTCGCCGTCCGCATTTCTTGTCCGGAGCAAATCTCGGAAACCATATGCCCTATGTTGATGATATTTGGTGAGTGGTAGGGTTGGAGCTGAACTGGCGCTGCGTACAATTGGAACGCAAACTATGCATATAAAGTACCTAATTTGCATAATTTATGCATAATTTGTTATTTTAAGAATATCTCCTAAACCGTAAGGGCTATGGTAATGAAACTTGGTGACATGAATGGGTTCAGGATTAGCACATGCGAAGCGCCTTTTAGGGGGGTGCGGTGAAGGTCATTCAAGGTCAAAAGGTCATTTGAGGTCAAATCTCAAAATTTTTCAAAAAGTTGACCTGACGTCATCCAAGGTCATTTTGAGGTCAAGGTCATAGCCCATGAACCCCTGATCCCACATTGATTAAACTTAGACCATAGAAAGTGCTTAACACAAGGACAAGGTCAGTCAAGGTCAAATTTCCAAAATGGTCAAAAAGTTGCCTTGACATACAGTCAAGGTCAAAAAACTTATCCCAAGGTCATGACCTGAGGTCATCCAAGGTCATTTTGAGGTCAAGGTCATAACTCATGAGCCCCTGACCCCACATGGATTAAACTTAGACCGTAGAAAGTGCTTGACCCAAGGGCAAGGTCAAAAGGTTATCTAAGGTGTCAAATTGTTCCATTATGAAGGATGATACAGGCGGCTATCAACAAAGTAGGTGATTAACAAAGTAGGCGGTCAATGAAGTAGGCGGTCAATGAAGTAGGCGGTCTATAACACAGGCGAGACTACTGGTTCGCGATCCATCTTGTTCATCTAGAATTTAAGAATCCTTGGCGGGTATATGTTGCAATTCCCAAACCATTCTTTCAAATGTGCTTGCATTTTTGAGAAAAGTGAGAAAACATGTCATTTTCTAATTAACTGTTGGATCCCAAGCGTGAAATTTGAAAACGTATGGTCAGAATCAAGTGATATTTTCTGCATTCTTTTATGCTGTATACTCTTCATTTTATTCAGCTAGAAAAGAGGTGAGGTTTTAGTCACAACATAATCATGAATTGCGCCTTTAGGCTTAATTAAGAAAAGGCATCGTTGAAACTACCTATTGCTTATTCTTGAGTTTTTGGGTGTTTTTAGGAAACTATTTGGTTCAGTAAGTCAATGGGAAGCTTATTTGTGGTGTGGTGCCATTAGCAAGAATCCAAGATGGCCGCCATTCAATAGGGTTTACATGCCAGTCAAAAATAGTAGTAGCAATTCTTTATCCACTATCCTTTTTTTCTTTAGGGTAAAAAGGGGAAGAAGGGAACACCTGGACGTCCTGGTAGAAGAGGAAGAAAGCCATCAGGAAGGACCCCGACAAGGAAGGCAGCACCACGGGGAGCTAAAAAGAAGAAAGCATATTACACAGATTCAGAAGACGACTACTTCCTTGAAGACACCGAAGTCTATGTCCCAAAGCCAACCAAAAGAACAGCAAGCAAGTTCCCTGCAAGTCAGTCCCTTGGAAGCGGAGAGGAGGAGGATTATTCACCGAGGAAAAAAACAACTAAGAAGGCTACACCGAAACCTAAAAAGAAAGCTACCCCATCGAAAAAAGCTGGCAAGAAGAAGAAACCATGTGAATATGGGGAAGAATGTTACAGGTAAGATAGATGTGTCAGGTTTTGTGTCGGTATTGTTATCTTGGTTACATGCACCAATTTCTATATGCAAAAAATTATATAATACACCAATTTCTATATTTTTCAGTTATGGTAAAATCATCATTTTTGAGCTGAAATTTCTTTTTAGCAGGTCTGTTTTATTGGGTTAATTTAGATCTACAGATACTTAACAGATGTTTTATACTTTAACTTGGTTTATTTGGTATGGGTTGTCTTTGTTATAATCATGTGTTTTTAATGTTAAAGCAAGTTGTTCACATCTCCATGACCCATTTTATATTCAGAAGGAAAAATTATAAAATCACTTTCCAGAAAAATTATAAAATCACTTTCCAGAAAAATTATAAAATCACTTTCCAGTAAGTTCCATCGAATACTTCGACTAATAATCCTAACCCTAAAACTAATTCTAATCCTAACCCAGTACTAATAACCTAACCCTAAATTGATTCCTAACCCTTGGTGTGTGATTTTTGGTGTTTTTAAAGGTTATACATCACTGAATGCCATTCCTTTAAACTTGCTGTTATCATAAAATGAGAATGAAGTCCCAATCTGAGGTAAAAACAGCTCTGTATACTTCAAAATTATATGTTATATTGTGGATATGGCTTCTTGTATTGACCAACAAAACGTTTTCTGCCTAATTTCCATTCTTTCTATATCATGTTTTCCTGTATTGGAATTTAATGGTTGTTTTGTGATAAAAAGCTCACCAACGGATTTGATATTCATTAAAGTTTTTATTTATGCACATATCCAATACGATTGCATCTAGAAAAAGTTCATTTTTTGGTATTTTTGAGTTGACTTGAAAGTTGATACTTTGTAAGGATGCTAGGAAATGTATAAACATGTTAATTTCAAAAGGGTACAATTCTTACATGTCTTTTTTACTGCAGCACAAAATATGAAATGTTGAATTTACGGGAAGTTCATAGTGAACTGTCATATGCTTTTATACTTTCCTATTTTAAAATGGTCATTTTGAAGTGAATTTCCTCAAGATTGTTAAAAAAGCTTAGATTCAAACTGAATTATTGAGTGAAAGTAGACAATTTTTTTTACAGATGGCAACAGTTTTAGCATAGCGTAAGTTTTTTCACTGTGTTTTGAAACAGTGAACAAAAAGAGCTCGGTCAGATTTTTGGTTACATCACTTGGTGGAATATTGTTTCTAACTAGTTATAAACTGTCATAAAATAAAAAAAGACAAACCAATTTTATAGTGCAATATAAAATCTTCATTTTGTTTCTGACTATTTTTAAAATACAAGGTTATAAATAAAAGTTTAAGTTCAAGTTTATTTTCCATCAAAATGTATAATAATAAAATATAGGCATAAACACCTCAAAATAACAAAATACAGAGAATTAAAAATGGAGGAATGAGCCGGAGAGCCAGTAAGGCCCAAAAGTAGCCCACACCGTTACAAAAATATGTATACAATGCATGATATAACACAGAAAAAAAACCAATTAACAAAAAAATGAAATAATTGAAAGATGAAAAAGTGAAAGAAGACAAACCAGTTCATGTTTTATAACTTTTTATCGCCTGTTTCGTGTTCCATAATAGAGAAAATGAATCTACGCCACCACCACCCGTAGCTAACAGACCTAAACGTGAGGCTGCACAGAAAAAAGCTGTAGTTATTCAAGGTATGTACACATTTTCCCTTTTCACTTTCCATCTCTCGGTTGACATTCAACTTGCATGTGCATCAGTTGTCTTGAAATCTTTCAACATGCCCAGCCCAAGTGGCCTGTATTTGACTCTGTGGTGTTTTCTGTTATACCCATAACCTAGTTTTTGTTTGATAATTGCATGGTTTATCCTGTCTCAAAGTGGAAAGTTCATCATCTGGTTTTTCATTGCTCTTTGAGTAGTAGTAAGTTTCTGTTCAAGTTCCTTTGTCAGCGACATCACCGAGGCGACCAAGTCTATGTTTGTTAATACACATCTTCTTTCTCAATGATCATTTAAATTTTATCAGTCAGCACGTGTTTGTGTCTACCAAAGTTCATCCATCCTACCTTGATTCATAGCAATACTGTTCTTTTGTGGCGTTTCCATTTTCAGTGATTGTCCTATATATTTATATTCTTCTCCTCTCTCTAGTGTTTGGCCTCTCTGTTTTGATGTCTTCCTGAGTGTCAAAGTATGTCAAAATCCCATTTATTTTATCTTTGTGGTTAGTTATAAACCAATTAATGTACTTTCTGCCAAGCTGATATTTCTTCAGAGGAACAATTCGGAGTCCATTCTTTTCAAACTTTATTGGCTTCTAAGTTCCAAGCATGTTGAGGTTAATATGTTGCTGAACTTATCACATAAATGCTAGGTTTTGCTACTATTTATTCAAGTGAACTCATTAAGTACGAGCGTGGAAACTAAGATCTTGTCATCCCAACCTGCAGGACTCAACTTGTAATTTCTATACCAAGCCATGGTTACAGATCTTTTTCCGTTGCTGCCCCAAAACTTTAGAAGACATTCCCACAGACCATTCACAAATTTGCTACCATAAATCAATTTAGGGTTTCTCTCAAAACCATACCTCTTCTGCAAGTATTTCGACAGTCATGAGTTGTATTTGATATATTTATACTTGGTTCTGTTTGCTTTGTATGTATTTTGTGCATGTTTTTGTAAGGCATATTGAGATTTCTTGCGGTTTGAAATGCATCATTTAATTAAATGCCTATTTATTTTGCGTCTTATTTAAGCCTTAACGCTTCTTCTCCATATCTATGAGTGATGTTGAAATTAATGTCACATCATCAGCAAAACAAAGATCTATGTCCTGGTCTATAAGCATTTCTTCATCTGTATTGATTTTCTCTATCCAACTGTGCCCTTATCAAGACCTCTTCTATGTAGTTGTTGTAAAAATCATGGAAGATACAGGTATTGCCTTTTCTGACTCCCTTCTGTATTTAAAATTCCCTCGAAATGTTATAAAATATGTTATCTAGCTATTGCCTTGTTGTAGATGTTTTCAGGTATTTTTACGTAGTCTTCATTCAAATTCACTTCTTGGAGTGCATCAAACATACCTGAATGAATCATCCATTGAAAAGTATCTTTTAACTCATCATAACCTTTCATTGATCTATTTCTTCAGGTGACACATCTGGTCTTCTTCAAGGAAGTGATGACGAGGCCCGTAACACGTACAATGACGATGATAAATTCCTAGATGAAGCTATTATGGGTGCAGAAGATGAAGAACATGAGGAGGAGGAAGAGGAGGAGGGATCTGAGAAGGAAGAAAAGGCTAAAAATTCCGATGATTCGGAATGGGATCCCACGGAAGTAGGGTCCCCTAAAGGTGCTAAGAAGGCCAAGGTTCATTAACTCATAGAATGACTGAACATATATTAGTAGGACAGTTGAGCCATCAAGAATGAACTGTTTGGTCTTAATTCGTTTCAGATCATGGCTATAAATCTAAATCATGGTTGTTGTAAAATGGTCTTGGAAAGAATTTGTGTATATACACAACACGTTGAGGAATGTAACTTGATGTTTTTTTGTGGGAAGTGAATATTGTCATGTTTGTACCTGAGAGGGCTTAATTACATGTACTTTGTATTTTTTATATTTCAAGTAGGTTCTCTATTGGAAAACTGTAGCCGTTTAGCTGTTTGGTGAAAAAAGCCTACTTAATCATCTAACTATATCATTTAAATTTTAGTTGTATGTTAAAGATATGTTTCAGTATTCCCAAAGGGGTGGACACAAGAGCCTTACACATGAGTGTGGGGAGACACAATTTACTCAAATTTGAAGTTGTCATTGATTTGTATGTGAGTGTGATTTTCAAACTTGATTTTTTGATCACTTCATAGATGTAAACCAACATTTTTGAATCCTAAATCAACTACACTAAAAGTAGATTTTTTTCCAAGATTATTATTTTTGCAAATTTCTCAAAAACTCTTTGGCCTATGGTTTCATTTTTTGTTCATTCAAAGATTTTGCCAAAGTACATATCAAAATATGTAACAAACAAAGCAGTCATGGAATCTGTGTGTGTAAAGTTGTGAATTCTGAATTTTAATCATTTAGCCAGCTAATCACGATCTACGTTGATGGTAAATATGAGGCAAATTTTCCCCAAACTAGGTATGTTATGGTGAGAAAATTGCTTGAACAATGATATATTTCTCCTTTTATTTGAAAGAATTAATCTTGAGATTTGTCGTTCACTTTTGTAACCAACTCAGTTCGGCGGAACTCACAATTTAGATACCCCGTATCAAAATTCTGATACCCGTATCTGAATTTGGATTAAAAACAGCTGAAATGAATATTTAGCTTCGCCGCTTACCATAGCGGTAGGTACAATAGTCAATAACATTATCATTGTTTGTCATCTAATTCTAACAAATTTTTGGCCAAATTATTTTGCTTTCTGTGATCAGGACATGTTTCGAAGCTGTTCCGCTGGAATTGCACAGATGGAAATGACATTTTCACAGATACTTTTATTGTAGATGCAATAAAGATTTTCTACATGTACTCGCCAGCTTGCGCTATCGACTTGTTATCTGCACAAGGACATGCATAGAATTCAAATACCCCTCCATATCATAATTCTGATACGGGTATCAGAATTTTGATACATGGATATCCAAATTCAGATACGTATCCGAATTGTGAGTTCTGCTGAACTGAACTTGTTTATGGACACTTCTGGTACGATTACTCGCAAGTATTATGCAACTCTTTTTGAAAATAAAACTTGCAAAATGTCTGTTAGAGCCAAAATTGCGAAAATATAGACTTTCACATAAATGTATCTTTGTTAGCAGCCAAGCATTTGTTCACAGTTCCCTGCATTCTAGAGTGGCATATCCACTGTTGCTTGAGTCATTTTGTTAAGTAAATGATGCACTATTATCATCAATTTTGGTCACCTTGGTTTTGATTAGAGATGACTTGTTAATCATGCAACTCATAATTAAGTAGCTTACCTTAAATCTGGGGTGTGATATTTCTTCTTTTAAGGTATTTTTTTCTTCTTGATTTTTTTAAGGCAAAAGTTTATCTTTTTCTTTCATTTTTAGCCCATCTGTGGTATTTTCAATGTTTTTCTCTTTTTTATGCTGGGTTCCTCTTTTTTTAAATTTATTAAATTTGACAGTAATTACAACACAGTAGATTATAGGGATATTTGGAATGCTTAAAAACTTGTAATTTGAAAACGAATGGTCCGAATCAAGTCGAATTTTCAGCATACACTTATGTTGTACTCTTCTTTTTATTTAACTAGAACTGACGTGAGGTTTTCATCACATCAGAATCATGAATAGCACCTTTTGTTTCCAAAAGTAATTAGAATGATTAAGGGTGAATACAAGGACTTGTCAACTTAGTAGTGGGGCACGATATTTTTGTGCGTCCTCTTATAATTCCGGCTATTTCACTGGCTATTCTTATGGTTTCGGTTAGCTATTTCCCCACTGTTACCATGTTCAGAGGTGCTAGGTTGACTGTTGACAAGTGTTTGTTTGATCATCAGACACAAGGTTCAAGGTGGTTTCTCTTATTAAAAGTGGCAGAAATATGGTATGGTATTACAGTATTAATGTAGGAATATTGAGGGAAATTTATGAAAATTAATTACAAAAAATGACTGACAGTAATGTACTACAAATTTGAAATAATGTAAGATTGGTCAAATCATGTTTTACTGAAATGAACAAGTTTTACTTTTTTAATGTGTGCATGATAAATCGTCAATTAAATGTAAATAAAACAGTTCACATGCATGTTTTGTACTATATGTTGTGCATATTCAGTAATATTTGAATTCAAAAACAGTCAAGTCACAGAGATTCTAGATTTGTAGAAGTTGTATGTAGTTATTATATGTAACATACTTGAAACTAGCCCTTATAATGAAATTGGTATCGCATTTTTATGATATATATTTTACACAAGGAACTTTTAAAAAAGACTTCTCATTTTGACCACCTTTTTAACCTATAATATTGCAGCCATCTCGATAATTGTGCAGAAATAGTACCTCCAGTATTTTTTGTTGCATATGTGATGCTTCTTTAGGACTCCAGGCCTTCATATTTAAGGCGAGCTGGAGTGATACTCTCCTCTGCTTGCTTCAACAGTCCGAGTAATACTTAGCTTGCCTAAAACTGCTAAAGCAAGTTTATACCGAATGCAATAATTACTCTCCTGACAACTCACCCTGAACCTTTCAGGAGAGTGATTTATAGCTCTTCAATAGTTTTTCAAAAATGATGCCCTGGACTCTGCATATGTTCGGCACAAGTGGCAAATACTGACACAGTTTGTGCATGACATATAAACATGTTGTTGCTAAATGCTAAATTTATTGAGGTTATTAGCAACCGAGCTTGCTTACTAGAAAATCTGCTGTGGTACAATAATTTGACTCTATGATCGAGATGACGGCAAGTATCGATTCGTAAAAGTCTTTAGTTGGTCATTACTCTGTTTTAGCTGGAGGTCCCCTTAATTTTTTAATCACTATTTTTAACCAGTGGTGAAACAGTATACCTGTGATTCTTACTTGACCATGTGCCAATATTTGAAAAACTACAAGCAAACATGGGGGTCTTGACACAATTAGAGGCTTCAAACATCTAGAAGCTTTTTAGTGCACCTCTTTTATTCCACCATGTACTATGTACCCAAATTTCAGTAGAACTGATTTGGAAGTGTCTGTCAATGTTTTGACACATTTTGCTAATCATACAGTTCATAAAAAGGTTAACATGTCATGATGAAGTTTTATCTGCCAAAAAAATGATCTAATCTTAGGAAAAGACATTCTGATATACCAATAGCAATGGGCTCCAGTTGTTGAACGTGACTGTGGAATTTAATTCAATGGGATGCACACCCACTCTTTCAAAATATACGATGGCGCTTACTTTTCGACATAGTACAGTAACAATTTGCGTATGTTTTGGTACAGTTTACTCAATTTCATTTTCAATTTTTGTTTGGTATGAGTCAGGGAATATATAAGATTGGGAAATGACTGACATATTTATAAAGTGACACAGTTTATGCGCGCCGCCATCTTGGCTTTTTGAGCACTGACCGCGTTACTAAATAATGTATAGCATATAGACTTGGGACAATTCTATTACTTCGTAGTAAATTTACAATCATGAATGAAATGTCAAAGGCTGCGCACTATTCTGCGCCGTGATTGCGTTCACGCTCACCAAATATTGTATCAGCGATTGGCGTCCAGCACATTTTTTTATTCCCCATGATTGCGTCAGCCGCCATCTTGGTTCGCCGCGATTTCTTCTTATTTTACTAATGTACGACAGCTGTTATTGAGTACCAGCGAAATGCCGGTGTCAGAGCCCTGGTATGAGTGTTAAATCCAATTAATCTGCTTATTCTTAAAAGGAAGATGGTGTAAAGGGGATGGTAACATGCAGAGGTCATTGTGCCTTTCTCTTTGTGTAAGTGATTGGACCAGGTTTCACGATTGTACTAGCTGTTAGCAGAGAGGGGAGTACCACACCTTAAGCATGTTACCGTCCCTGCTTTAAAGAATGCTGGTACGTCTTGTACCCATATGACACAGAGGTCACGAGAAGCATATGATAGTTGGTATCTTGCTCAAGGACACTGGGTACACAGGCCACTCAACACTCTTAATACCCGATGTTTATCAATGGTTGCGACCCTATTGGAACCATCATATCGAGGATTGAGAGCCACAAGGCCGTAATTGCAAGGCAACAATCCCTTGAACAAAAGGATGATGCTTTCAAGATGAATGATCTATTACACATGTAGATCATTCATCTTGAAAGACCCATTAGGTCTCAACACATTTTTGTTCTTAGGATTGTTAAACTCCAGAGTACAGCCTTGTGGTTCTAAACCCTCAATATTATGTATATATGTTTTATATTCTGATTCATAGTAACATTGTATTTGTGACCCCAAACTTGCAAATTCCCTAATCATGTCTTAAATTAAATGTATAAAAACCAATTAATTGTACCTATATTAAATTGAGAACTGTGGTCCGCAAATTTTATAAAGAATATTGTATCACATTTGTCAAATGTTGACTTGGTACAAGATCTGGAAAATGATGATTTAAGGAACACACTACAAGTGATAAAATGACGAGGTCTAAAAATTAGTGTATGTACTAATCATATTTTAGAAATGATTGAGCTGTTACATCCTGTTTTGATCCTTCAAGTACATATACTATGAAGAAGCGGTTGATTTCACTTAAACAAAACAGTAAAGGCAGTTTCAGACTAGCTGTCGTTGCGGCACATGACCAAACATTTGCAATTTTGAGTTGTCGTAATGTAGCACGACATATTCGCATATTGCCGCAATGGTCTGTCGCAAGAAAAGTTGAATTTATTCCAACTCAAAATATTGTGTAATTGCGACCGTCACGACATGGTAATCGATATATATCAGCTTGTCGTATGGCAAGCAATATTTTTGAGATGCGACAAGGTCGAGTTTGCGCACTTTAAATTTTTGATGTCACGCTGGTCGTACAACCACACGACAGGCAAGTCTGAAACCAGCTTAAAACTTGTTATGACGAAGTTAGAGGAGCATGGTCCGATTATTGAGTCGTTGATTTTCAGTTTCTGATGAAACATCACCACTTATGAGGTTTGAGTTGTGGTCATTCATTTGATGATTTCAGTTGAATTAGTCAAACTATTTTGATTTTATATACCGATTGGCTTGGTTTTGAGCTGGTTGATAAATACTATTGCCTCTCAAAACAAAACCGGTGTATAAAACAAATATTGACAGCTCTTTCATTTTGACAGTAGTAAAAACTATTTCCCCTCGGTGCTTTGTAAAGTAATTCTAATTATGATGATTATAGTTATGCTTAAAATTCACACTTTTTCTGATATCTCCAAAACAAGACCATGACTCAAATGTAAAATTTCACATAGCTTATGAGATAATTATGAGAAATATTTGAAACCCAAATTGCAAAAAAAAAAATGAAATTAAGTTGAAGCAATCGGACCAAGCTCCTTCAACAGTGTTTTTGTATATTTTCCCTTTGTAAAGTTGTGTGAAAAATTTGCAAGAATTGCAAAAAGGTTCCCTAGTTATGTGGCATTTGTACTATTTTCTGCAAAATGTACATTGTGTTAGTATTCACAAACTTTCAATGTGTAAATAAATTATTTTAAAAAGAGGTAGGCCTTCATTTGAAACTACCTCAAAAATTGTGAATAAATACATTCAGGAGATACACATTTTCGTTAACTCAAAATAAATTGAACCTTAAAGGTAAATCATAATGTGCAATCTTATTTGAAATAAACATTAAAATTTACCAGTGAAGAAAAAGCAGATGTTATTTAAACAGATGTTAAAAAAATATCAGGTGAGAAAAATAACTCAATCTGAAATGATATTTATCAATGCCTACTGAATGATTTATCTATTTACCGTACCTGATGCATATTCATGAATTATTACTGTTATCTGATTGGTCCAAATCACTATCTCACCATGCAGAAGTTTTGACTATTTTTTGTTGCTAGAAGTTAAACATATAGATGTTTTGCAATGTACACAAAGTATAGTAAAAAAATATGATTTATTTCATTGAGGTTATACAAAATACTGTTTCCTTCGTGTTGGATGATCGGGGTCGATTTCACTAAACAGTTACGATGCATCTAAGAAGGGTTTATCTCATTTCTAAATTGGATCTCACAAAGACATCAAACCCTTTGTAAGCATACAACACATCGTAGGTAATAAGAATTTGACACAGCTATAATTCAAATCCTTTGTAACGTTATGAAGGATCAAGGGGTTGTCGCAAGTTAAAGATTGGTTTGGTCTTACGATGCTTTAATAGTGCATATAAATGTTATTGAAATCGACCCGTGGCTATTATTACCGCCAGACGTCAGCAGTCCTGTCGTCCAACACCTCTGGACCAGTAATTTGCACTACTCGCCCTCAAAACCATATGGGTCAGATTCATATAACTTTTGACATGAAAAATGAAAGGTAATATATTCATGAGATCAGAATCATGGGATCAATATTTTTGGAGGTGCAGAAAAATAGGAGACCCTAACATGCTGAGAAATTTAAATAATACTTTAGCCTTTCTTTCTCGAAGTTTCTATATTTTTTTTGCAGAGAGTGGTGAGAAATCTGAACATCCTATGAAAAAAACCTGTCCTAAATTCTTTGTAACTTGTGAAAGTGAATCCACTCAGTCAAACTCTCAGCAGCACATCCCTTCCCAAATTTAAACTATACTTGACTAGACCCTACCAACACATACACAGACCTAAACATAATATGTAAGTTGAAAGGGTCACAAAAGTAAAATCCAGAACAGCCACAAAAATATCCACTTTTCTTCTGGGGGAAATAAAAGGTAATTGACTGTGTTGACACATGATGTTTTAAATCTTACCAAAATGAGAACCCCTAAGGAAGTTTGATAAACTTGTGCCATAATTGTATTTTCTCCTAGGTTAGTTGACTTAGTTCTCAAATCTAGTTTGTCATTTTATGTAAGTGTAGTTTTAAATGCAAAGCAACTTGTTTTTTATCTGATATTGTTAATTGACTGTCAAACATGCATTGTATTTGTGTAATCTTGTTTCAGCCATGATGGAAACATTAAAATAGCCATAAAAATTATCAGGAACAATTTTGGTTTGGAATTTATTTATTACCAAATGTGATGACTCATCCCGAAAAGGAGGACTTTCCGACAGAACACTTTTCAAGATACAGGTGAAAATAGGCAGCAAAAAAATTAAGAAAATAATAAGAATTTCCAGCAGATTTTCTGTTGTAAAATTTGACCGCCTTGATCAATTTCAAAAAGTAAGGTGTTATTTTAAAGCTTAGAAAATGCTGCAACATATGAAATGAAAAAATCAAAATTGATATCATCTGCAAAGTCCCCCCTTTCGGGTGAGCCATCACGAATATGCAAAAAATTCATTGGGCAACGAGAAAAAAGTGTTTTTGAGATAAAAACTTAAAAATCAAGATAAAGTTGATTGGCATAATTTCAAAAAGGCCAGAAAAGAAAGCATGAACCAGACTTTCAAAACTCATAAATTGACATCCCCTCCCCCTCCCCCCTAAAAAAAAAGAAATGAAAGAAAGAAAACAAAAACATCAACAACCCCCCCCCCCTCAAACAAAAAAATGGTCAGGGGAGCCCATAAAACACTTTCTTTTTTCATCGCCCAATGCAATGGTCATAAAACTTAACTTTAACTAAATGAATGCAATAATTGTATTTTCTCCAATAATTGCTACGGTTCGCTAAACATGATTAGCCAGGGGTGGTGCAGGTGGTGAAGGAGGAGATGGTAGAGGAGGATATGGTATCAAAGAGGTGGAAGAGGAGGATTATGTTGGCTAGGACGTGGTAGAGGAGGATGTTTTAGTTCAAGTAGGTGGCAGAGCTAGAGATGGTAATAAGGAAGTGTTGGAGAAGGAGTAAGTAGAAATTAATTTTATCAATTGTTAACCAGAGGAGGATGTGGTACCCGGTGGCAGAGGAGGAGATGTTAGCACGGATGTGGTAGAGGAGTATGTATGTGTCACAAAACAAGAGGGCACAATGCAAGTTGGGTTAACAGGGGGTTACCAGTTTCAAGAGGGCTCACTTCAGTTTTGGGTAAAACACGGGAAATACGTTAACATGTTCAGTCCAGGGAGCAATAATAACCATACCTCAAAACAAAGGCTAATACTGCCCTATCAAGGCAAAAGGAAGTAATACTCAGTGTTTAATATATTGATTGTTTTGATGACAACTTGAGGTAATTCTTGTATAGCAGTTATACTTCCTTTGACCTTTGGGAGGGAAACATGTCCCTGGTAAAAATAGAGTACAATTCTAGTACAAGATTGGAATGTGCACATTTGGAACATCAGTATCTTCGAGTATCTTGTACTAGAATTGTACTCGATTTGTACTAGAATTGTACTCAATTTTCTCCAGGGCATGGACTAAGGTCAGTGTTACATCCTGTATTTATGTGTTAAAGTCTTTGTACCGTACCACTGAATATTAATAAACCATCATGGGTGTGTTATTTAGAAGAAGTTTTATACTAGTATTTTGGTCAAACAATACTATAGTCTTGTAATTCATATAGTAGACCTCTGCTATCAAACCTGTGTATAGGATGCATGCATTTATTAAAATGGTTGTAATTTGTTGTTTTGCGGCAGGGCATTTTCATGGAATGACAATCTCAAGAGACATTTGACTCAATCATAAAATTATCCAGATAACAAAGATGAGATCCATTTTTGTAGGTTAAATACAGCTCTTATTTGCTAAATTTGAAAGTTCATGCACAAGATTGTTGTTTATTTCTGTGGAAAGGGGTAATTCATAGTAAGTTCAACCTAGAGAGACATAAAACAATACACAGAAAAACAGAACAAGATTTGTAAACAAGATGTGTAGGAAAGAAGGAAATATGTTTCCAGAATAAGATACTTGGTAACTAAAATAACTAACTTTCAACGATTGCTTAACATGATAATGTTAAAAACATGTTAGTACAAATGTATGCATTTTTGACACCCTGTATGTTCAAAACAATCACTTCACTCAATCATAAAATTATTATCCAAATAACAAAGATGAGATCCATTCTTGTATACCAGGTTAAATACAGCTCTTATTTTCTTAAATTTATTCACAGGATACACTTTACTGAATATAAACATTACAAGCAGAAAAAAAACCTAAATTTTTAATGTACACCGTAACGTTGATGAAGAACTTAGTGTCTGGTATGCATGGATGGGTGATTGGCTAAACTCTATGTTCAACACATTGACTTTTAATATACCAGTCTTATTTTTTGTCCCGGATGTCAAACAATGACAAGCATTTTCATGATATTTTTGTTTGTCTCACCCTGTAAAATATTTAGCCATCCTGAACGATTAACTTTATATCAACATTTTGAAACTGCAGACACATTGCAGTTTATAAGTTTTCAGGATATATATACTAATTTGCACTTCAGATGCATATTTTTGAAAAAATGGAGGGTTTCATACAAAAAGAATATATTTCACTAAAACACACATGTAACACATTTGGGTCCCAACTTGACAGATATGACCTTAAAGATGACACCAATATGAACTCTTTTTATCTTATTTAATGCTTGTTTTGTGTTCTATGATAGAAAAAATCCAAGTCACTTCAGAGACTTCTGCCATCCTGGAGACCCAGATTACCAATCTCCTAATGCAAGTGAAGCAGAAGACAACGACGACGACGATGATGACGAGAAAGAAGAATGTGAATATGGTGCTGAATGTTATAGGTAAGTAATGGTATACCACCAAGGCCTAAAGAAAGAAAGTGGTAATTGTAACCCACCCAACTTCGTAAGTAAGTGTTTGACTTAATTGTGGATGATTTATTACCGGCGAATAGCCAAATTGATAGCTCAACCCTGGTACAAATCGAGTACAATTCTAGTACAAATCGAGTACAAGTCTAGTACAAGATTGGAAATATGTGCACATTTTATAGACATTTCAATTTTTGCTTATTTTCTAAATTGCATCAGATTTTACAGTTTTTACTCCAGCATACACGATTTTCCGAGATACACTCCTAATTTCCGTAATTGTTGTCCATTTTCCGTATCGAGGAGAAATGGAGGCCTTTAATAAGCGAATTCTTCTATCTTTTTAAAACAGTTGGTGACCCTATATTTTTACTCAATTTGACAGCCACTTGACATTCACAATTGACCAGCCAAAAATTTTAAAATTCTGTAGGTAGCAAATATTCAGCATTTTGTGGTATATGAAAACACATGTAAAAAGTTCCATAACTTAAGGCCCGTTGGTTCGGGAGCACTCATCACTATTAAGCGCTATTTTTCGTGTTTTTTGGCTCTTACTGCGGAAAGACATTGCGTAAATAACAGGTGCACATGTTGCATTTTGAGTATAAGGTGCAAACATTATGCTTAGATACCACGCACACGTTTTGTCAAAACCAACCCGCCACTGACCAACTACTGATTCTGTAAATCTGCCATCTGTTAGTGAAAATTAACACTGCAATCGTCTTTAATCTCAAATCCTCTTTCTTTCTAGGACAAGTAAGGCACATTTCAAACAGTACAGACATCCTCCCCCACCTGCAGCTAACAGACCCAAACGAGAAGCTGCACAGAAAAAAGCAAGTGTTATTCAAGGTATGTACACATTTTTATTTTTCTTGGAACTTAACATTCCTGTAACATTGTTCCTATTTGCTAAAACAAAGGCAACAATATGTAGCTAACACACCCTGATTGTATACCACCAATTCACCTCCACTCATTCCAGACTTGATAATGGAAAATAAAGTAAACCCTCGGGCAACAACCATCAATTTCTAAAGAAATTAATTAGTGCACTCAGAACTGAAGAGTACAGCAGCATCCACCGGGCAGACTGGCTGTGGATAGGTTTGATGCAAATTGTGGAATTGTTTGAAACTTGGGCTACTGTTATTAACAGAATATCCCCATTTTTATTCAAATTACAACCTTTACACAAGACTTCAGGATAAGTTGTTCATCTAATCAACAAGATGGGAATAGAGGCTAGTCAATTATTTGTAAACATCTTTATCTGCCCGTGCCTGGGAAACCATGCATGCACGTGCACACACTAGCCGGGAAAGGACTTTGTTCTGCATAGCCATATTGTTTATGCATTTTTAACTTGGCATTTTGGTTGATTGCTGATGGATTTTTATTATAGGGGCAGTATTATCCTTTTTATACCAGGATTATGAGGGTAGTTATATGTTTGGGTTTTACTACCGTCACAGGGATACATGGTGTCAAAAAAGCCATGCTATTTCCCAAAATCAGTTGTTGATTTTGGGATCCTTAAAACAGACTAATGCACGTTGGAGGAGTAAACCAACTTTATATTCTGCATTTTTATTCACACACATGCTTTCATCCATTCAATAATTTTAATCACCACTACGGTACCTTAATTGTCCTATTTCTTCCATGATTCAGGTGACACATCAGGTCTTCTTCATGGAATTAGTGATGACGATGAAGCATTCCTGGATGTGGCTATGGGCGCAGAAGATGAAGAAGGGGAGGAGGAGGTAGGAGAGGAGAAGGAAGGAAAGGCGAAAAATTCTGATGATTCGGACTGGAATCCAGCGGAATCAGAGTCTCCTAAAGGTGCTAAGAAGGCCAAGGTTCATTAAGAGGCGCTCTACACAGGAGTGCAAATTCAGATGAATGCGCACCTCTGTAAGCTGCTTTGCTGTAGACTTTTGCTACATGGGCGTCAGATACAGATCAGCTGTACAGCACTCTGCGTACATGCGTATGTGTAAACGGTTTAAGGAAATTCTCAGAAATGTGTTTGCATCTGGAGCTGCTCTCCGTATAAATTGCCCCTGAATCTTGACTTAACATATATTAACTGAACAGTTAAGGCATCACGAATGAACTGATTGGTCTTATTTCATTTTCAATTCATGGCTATAAATCTAAATCATGGTTAATGGCTTGTCATTGTGAAATGGTCTAGGAAAGAACTTGTGTATGTGCACAACATCTTGTGTGTGGCGATATAACTTGATGTGTGTTTGTTTGTGGGAAGTGAATCTTGTCATGTTTGTTCCTGAGGAAGCTTTAAGGAGCCCCGGCGTGTACACTCACCTTTGACAACATGTACGCATGATCGTTCTAAAATTCGCGGAAAAGGGGTAGTTTTCAAAATCTGACCGCGGAAATTTAATGTCCGCAAAATTAGATAAAAGGGGTCTTTTGGAGCACAGTGTCCACGAAATAAAAAATAGGGTATATTTTACAGAACTCACAACGATGTGTGCCTCTGAAAATTCAATGTTTTCTGGCTGTTTTTTCTTGTTTTCCATCAGATTTGGCACGTTCGCAAAATTTCTACACTCGTCTAATGGTGCTCCTGCAGCATGATGGCAATCAATATTTTGTGTCCTGAAAAACCAGTTTGGCTAATTAGTAATACAAAATGCAGCGAAAAATCATGTCCTTGCTTTTGCACTAATAGGGGTATTTCTGGAAAATTGTCCTTGATTTAATAAAAGAGGGGTGTTTTGAAGGGCAAAATTATCATGTTTTTATGCAAAATAGGGGGTAAATTTTGTGATTTTGTCGTTGAAAGCACACAAAATAGGGGTCATGTTAAATCTAGAACGATCATGTGTAGAGGTGCACACACCGGGAAAGGAGCACGATTTTATTGTTTCAACCTTTTTTTTTCAAACTTCTTTAGTACCCAAAAGTAATCAAATGTGAATTGTAATAAGAAAGGTTGAAAACGATGCACTTGCCAACCTGTTGTGGGGCATTTGCAACTATTGCCCCTCTGGGGTTCTAACTGGCTATTTTGAGGAGCCACAATGACTATGACTTATTCATAAAGCAGTATCATCATCAAACACAAGGTTCAAGGTGGATTCTCTTGTTAAAAATAGGAAAAATGGGTGTGATATTGTAACATTATTATATAAAAAGTGAAGAAAAAATGACAAATGTTTTATGATTAAATGACTGAAAATAATGGGCTATTCCAGATGTATTCTGCACCCCCCCCCCCCCCCCCCCCTAGTAGAAATCAAGTACAATTCTAGTACAAGATTGGAATGTGCACATTTGGAACATCATTTAAGTACATAACATTAAAAGAGTTCTGTATACTAATCCATATAGTTGACTCACCATTTGGTGGACGTTTCGACAACACCTGTTGTCTTTCTCAACACTTAGAATGAAGTGCCAACTCCGACGCCAGTCGATGGTTTCCTAGCGACCGTGTTGCCAGATCTTGTTACACCAGATTTCTTTGGAATCAGCAAATCGTCATAAATATGTGAAAGTTGATACTGCCCCTCGTCTCGGTTCATGGTGGTGCCCCTCTTTTTCCTGATTTGTATAGCCTACTTTATCCACCTCTTGTACTTGTCCTGTTCAGTGCCCATGACCTTTACCTCCTCCCAACTAATAACATGATTGTATTGTGCCGCGTGATCTGTGATGGCTGATTTGTGTAATGTAGACGCCGACTGTTTTCTTGTAGATCTTGTTTGAACAGTGTTGACAGTTTGTTCTACTGTTCTACCTCCTCCTTATGTTCAGCGATTCTGTTTTTCAGCTTCCTCCCCGTCTCGATTCCAATCTTGTACTAGAATTGTACTTGATTTTCTCCAGGGATGGAAGGCATTTCCACTATAGGACACTTCCAGTTGGAATTTAATTTATGATTCCAATGCCTTCCATTCCAGCTGCAAGGTATGGACGGCAACAGCATAAAGTTTATATGGGGAAGCTATGGAAGGCATTTGAATTTTCATAAATTCCAGTTATAAATTTGTTCAAATTCTGTTTTTCACCCCAATTCCAGTGCTGGCACATGAAATTCCAGTTTATTTAACTCCTATTCCAAAAGGAAAAGGGGAAGTGTAATGCATCGGGAATAGCCAAATGTATTAATGTACTGTAATTTGAAATAATGTAAGATTGGTCGAATCATGTTTTACTGAAATGAACAAGTTTTACTTTTTTAATGTGTGCATGATAAATCAGCAAAAAAATGTAAATTAAAACAGTTCACATGCATGTTTTGTACAATACGTTGTGAAAATTCAATAGTTTTTTAGACAACTTATAGAATTCTAGATTTGTAGTACTAGAATTATAAGTAGTTATTAAATTGAATGTAATGTAATTGAAAATACCCCTTAAAATGAGATTGGTCTAGCAGCATTTTATGTTGTATGTTACCCCAGGGGTCACTCAAATATAATGCTGCAGGCATAGCGTGATCAAGAAAAAGGTAAATGATCGAGGGTTGTTTTTGAGGACAGAAGGGTGAATCAGGTGACACCGTTTAGGGTATCAAAAGCAGCCATTTTCAAGAAATAAAGTACTTTTTCAAACCCTAATGTTAAAATGGCAATGGTAAAATCACAATTTACGGTGTGAATAGAGGAATAAGGGAATATTTTGGCTTCAGAAAAAATCACCCTTTGGGGTGCTTTGAAAAACTGTGGGTACACTATTCCTGCAGCATTATACTTGAGTGCCCCACCCCCCATCCGAGTATGTTACCTACACAAGGAATTAAAAGCAGGAAATATTTATGGGAATGCTGCCATCTTGATTGTCATGCATGGATGGCTGGCAAGTTATTGTACCTCCAGCATTTTTGGGTGCTAATTGTGCAATACCTTGAGACTCTTCGAAATTGAAATCAATGTGTTTAGCTTCTTTGCAAAAAATCTGTTGAGGTACAATAATTCGGGCCCCATACGCTACAGCAAAATGGTGATGAGTACCAGTTCCTCGTGTAAGCTCCTTTGACCTATAGCAAAATCTTGTTGTATCATGTTGTTCAGTTGCTCTGACAATGTCAATGTTTAAGCAGAGACCCGTCTTTCAACTATGCTGTGCAGATTTACTGGATCCTTAAAAATTGAGCTAACTGCTGTTACTGTGCCAGGTCACATAGAATAACCTTGCATATTTTGAGGAGATGGGATTGCATTTCTTGATATTGTTATTTTATTGATTTCTATGAGTTCCAATATGTTATGTTCATCCACCTTGAGCTCATAAACAAAGGCATCGATAATGTCATTTCCACAAATTATACTATTTCTTGGCAAATTTATAAAATGTTGACCATTTTAGAAATGTATGATCTGAGATGAGTAATGTTAGTTTACTTGTCTCAGGTATAGTTGCCAACTAGAAGAATTATGAATTAATTCTGTTCCACTGGACTTACTTAATGCTGGCTACAGTATCACTCTTTATCCAAGGAGCATCATCAGGCTGTCTGATCTTCTGTCGGCTTGTTGATCCGTGACGGTGTAGAATAGAGACGTTAAGGAATTTCTTGATTGCAGGGGTGAATGTATTACAAAGATTATGTCTAAGACCCCCTTTGTTCAAGGTAGGATGCTACGTTTGGACTTTTTATTCCTCTTTTAAACCACTTTTGTTCTTTGTCCAAAATTACAATGTCCTTGTCCTTAAAGATGTGTTTACATCAAGGAAGTTATAAAGGGGAACCGGTACTCTCCGCCATTTTGATTTTATCGCCGTGTAAATCCTATGGGACGGCAGCCATCTTGGATTGTCGCGCATGGAGGGTGAGTTATTGTACCTCCGGCATTTTACGGCTCTGCGTGCAACACTTCGAGAGTCTTCGCAACGGATTAGCGGGAAAATTGGCGTACTTTAATCAGAGCAAGTCGCAATGCACGCTACATGAAACGCAGACACGGTTTGTGCATGAAACAAAATGCACACGCTGTATGCGTCAGGTGAAAATTTACGCGATCTGCCTGGATATCGGGTCAAATCCCGAATATATCCGGAGGTACAATAACTCTGCTCCATGAGCGACACAAGATGGCGGAGAAAGACGGTTCCCCCCTATAACTTCCTTGGTTTACATGCTTTAATATGAATAAATAGCAAAATCATTAAGTCCTGATGAGTTAAGTCTCCTGTGTTAGTACATTGCGTTTCTGCATAGGTTGTTTGGATTCACCTATGTACGATTCTCCACATTCACTATTTCAACATTTTTTCCTTTACGTCTCTACTGTGACTATTTTACATTGTCACAGATCAACAAGCCAACAGAATGTCAGTCAGCCTGATGATGGTGATAGACATCAACAACAAAAAAATTAAGAACTTATTTAGCTATTTTACACAAGCTGGATGATTGACAACAGTGATAATGGTGCATTCTGAGTCCAGCGATTTCTCCTCACTGTGAAGTCGTCTGCCAATACAGTCTTTACACACATACTACTGCTGGTACACTTCGAGTGATGTTGCAGTGGCAAAATCGCTTGCCTCTGAATGCACCATAAAACATTACAGTAATAATTATATACTGTATTAATAAATTTTAGCGTGTTGATACCCTATGACATTATTTCAAATAGTTTCAACCATCTTGAGGAAAACCTGTAAATAGTTCTTTTGAAAAGACTATTTACGGGTTTTGAAAGACTATTTACCTCGGTTGGTCCGTGACGGACACATGCCATTAGATCCATGATGAACTCATGGTCTCTTCCAAGCTCATACAAAAGTACCGACCTGGATAGCCAGAAATGGCTAATCTATGCATGCTGGCCAATGCATCTGAAGATGTTTTTGTATGTGTGTCGTATATTTTGTATTCTTGTATGTGAAACATAGACTTAAAAAACATTTTTTTTAATTTAAAAAATCCGACCTTACTACCCTATTTTTTTCTATGTTACGCCAATCAAACAATTTTAGGCCTAACTATCCTCGGTGTTTAAACTAAAGCCCTCCCCCATGCTGCACATAGACATTTGTTTGCTCACAATGCCATATAGTGTGTCTGCAGTCTCCAAATTACCTGGGAGATGGCAGGGAAGGGGTGACTTATGCCTATCCAAGAAATAAGTAATAAATAGTTTGTGTACTGACCTTACAATTCATAGTAACATTGTGCTTGTGACCCTAAACTCATGAAATTACTTTATCATGTTGTGAATTTATTATGTGTAAAAATTGTGTGTGTGCATTAAAAAATTAAATTAGTTAGTTGCACCTGTATTTAAGTGATAACTCCAGGTGATAACTGTGATCTGCAAATTTTCATGAAGAATATTATACTATATTTGTCAAATGGTAATTTGTTGCAAAATTTTCAAGATGACCAAGCATAAACTTAGGGCCTCTTCAAAACTCAACCGACGGTAGACAATTGCCATTGATCAGAATAATAGCAACTGGGCAGTACCGGCAGTTCCGAGTGGTCAACAGCCAGTTGAGTTTTTGAAGTGCTGTCCAATGGTTTATTCAGAGAGAGTTTGACATTGTACGACATCCATCGACGCAGTGTCCTTTACACGCATTATTCCTTATGCATTGCATGTGTAAAGACTGCCTATCAATGGATGTCGAGTGGTGCATATCAACAAGACTCTGAATAAGCCATAAGAAATGAGTGAGCTGATAGAAACATTCTGTTTTAATTCATCAAGGTTCATGTACTGTAGGCTCATTCCACGGAAAATGAAATTTTTGACTTCAAACAAGCAAAAAATCATTTTTTTTATTCGACCACTTGAACAGGTTTTTTAGTCATACGTTTGTTACTTAGAACGAGAGAAGTATTCCCCAAGCATAAATCATACAGTTTTTCTATCTGTACATGAATGAACGAACACATGTTTTAATTCAAAAGTAAAACAAACGTTACAAAAAAGTTACAAAATAGCAAACCCCCTGTGTAGTTACAAGATGTGTTAAAGGTACGTGTTCCGATCTGGTGAAAAAATTAACATACCCTTTTCCACATTTAAATGAAGGGTCATCACCTATGTAAAGCAATCGTAAAGTTTCATTTGTATACTTTGAGCCAAATTAATGTTATAAGCAAAAATGTGTTCGAGAAACACCCATAGAGACTTATTGGATATTTATTTTTGTTAACAAAATATTCCATTAATTCAGCACATTTTTGTCCATATCTCTTCAACGAAACATAATATAGGTGTGAAAATTTACAGGGGTTATGAGATAAATATGCACTTTCATGTGGTATCAAAATCTCCAATTTGATTTTGTGAGTGAAAGTGATCGGAACACACACCTTTAACTCTTTTTATCTTGAAACTTCAATTAATTTTGTGTGCTGAAAGATATATCAATTTACTTATAGTCCAGACCACAACCATTGGTAGTTTTGTATTGCAAAAGGTGAACAAGAATAAGGGCAGGGATCCCCTTTTCCTTGATTTAGATAATATATCAATTTAGATAAATGTGCCTGTAAAAAATCATTGATTTAAACTCATATTGTGAACTTCCAAGTTGAGAGATTCATACAGTCCATAAATTTACAAATTAAACTGTAGCGTAGGCTTGGGTATTAAAAGCTGGTCAGTATCATACTAGCACACAAACTGAAACTTACAAATTATCTCTTTATTGTACGAGCCCTTCATTTGATTAAAAGGGATCTCCATACTCTTGAAATTCCTGTTTCAGATTTCTTACAATAAAGGTAATATATCAATAGGGACAACCACAAAGTTTTATGGGGGAAGGGGTTGCCTAATAAGAGTTGTCAATCTCCAATTCCTTTATGACGAGAAATAACTTGAGCACCCTAAAGGCTCAATAATTCTTATCATTTAGTTTTCTCCTAGGTTAGTGAACTTAGTTATCAATGTAGTTTGCCATTTTATGTGTAAGTGTAGTTTTAAATGCAAAGCAACTTGTTTTTTATCTGATATTGTTAATTGACTGTCAAACATGCATTGTATTTGTTTAATCTTGTTTCAGCCATGATGAAAACATTAAAATAGCCACAAAAATTGTCAATTTGTTTGAAAATGATTGATTTATTAACAGCTTATCAGAGATACCACTTTTCAGTATTTGTACTGAAATTTAGTACCATGTGACAATAGTAGGGTTTTTTTTCCAAATAACCGTACAAAAATTGTCCTTGAAAGAAAGTATGTCAAGCCAACCAATGGTCATTATATTGGTGTTAAAGGACAAAAGGATTTGGGGCACTGCCCTCTAGATTCTCAACAGGTGCCTTGCCTTGTGACAGGTGAAGCTAAACTTGCATCGCTTGCATCTTTCAATATTTTACTCAAAAACACAGTGACATTTCTAGGCTTTGTAACATATTTACTATGTGATGAAAATAATGTAGTGGACGTCAAACCTTGAAAAGTAGATTTCATTGGCAGCTTGCTTTCTTTTAAATGTTTCTATTGCCAAAATGACCAAAAACAGATTTTCAAGTCACAAGTGTTCTTCTCCTTACACAGAAAAACACACCCACACAAAAGAGCATACTAACAATTGAATTACACTAACCAAGTCCATGGTTCCCAACTGAGGCCAAAGAAAGTATATCAGTTTGAGAAAGGTTGTAATTCCTTTACATAAAGGAATTCCTTCACGGTTTAATTTCCGTAAATGTTTGCAAATTTTTCAAAAAAACAGAAAAATTTTGGCAGACAGAATTAAAAATTTCATAGCTAAATTTTCAGAATGGGCTCCCGATTTTCATAGGTTGCTCCAAAATTGATTTAAAGTTTGCGTAAATGAATTCCTTTACGGAGATTGAACCATAAAGGAATTCCTTTATGTAAAGGGATTACGACCTTTCCCGACTTGATATTGTCCTATAATGAATATAATTGCCATTCAAAAGTCAATACTGGGGCATTGATCATCACTTTCTTTTGTATGGGTAAGGCAGCCTGGACTTGGATCAGCTTTGCTTTCCTATATTCAATTTTGTTTGTTTGTTTTGAATGAGGGAAAATCCGGGTCAGGCAAGCCTGTCCTTCCATGATAGTAAAGGCGGCATGAGAAGTTACATATTTTCAGCTAACTCATCACTCCGAAAGATTTATGTGCATATGCATGCATGACTGCATAAGCAGCCAATTGTTGCGCCAACTTGTTTTGATACGCTGTTGGCAGTGGCTGTTGGATCAATAAACACCTTTTACCAATCAAACAATTTGATTCAATACATTTGAAGATGAAGTTTGACAATTCAGGCAATCCTCCAAGTGCAACCCTCACAGGAAAATACTTTTACTTTTTTGAAACAAGGACTTGCTTAAACCAATAGGGAATGTCCATACACCAATGAAGGCCCCAATCTACAACATTTAATTGATGGCCCTGATTCAAAAGAGCACTGACATATGCTTCAAGGAGTCCAGATATTCACTTATCCGAGTTGATAGGCCATGCTAAAGATTAGCTCTCTCTACAGTTGATGGGCCAGATTAGCTCGCTACAATTTTGTAAATTTAAGTAACACAATAAATTAATGTCAAATTTTCAGCTTTGTTGAGTGTGTTAGTTTATTTTCATAACAACATCCCTGGCAATTTAAACAAGTTTGCGCAACTCCAAATTTAATAAATTTCTTAAATGTCAGTCATGCATACATATATGCACATAAAATTGGTTTCAAAAGATGCACAACCATGTATTCTCTCTTGTGTGTAAGCCTTCCTGCCACAATCTATTCAACAAAATTTTACAAGCAGTTTTATTAGCGTATCATTTATATTGACTTGTGCGGTAGAAGAAAGCAACCACTAAAAAAACTAGTTTCCCTCAGTGATATTGAGACAATTGTACTATTACCCTTGCTCTATAGTCTTGGAGGAAATAGTCTCAAGATCACTTCAGGGCAGTATTTGTATACTATCGCCCTCGAGCAGGCTATATTTGTGTGTTATACAACATGGACAATACGGAGGATTATACCACGTGTATCAAAACAAAAAAAATTGTGCACGGATTAAAACTGATTTTGACCTTGATAAAAGCACCAAATCATAATTTTCTTGTTGTTGTAGTAAAGCAAATTAAATAAGCTTTCAAATGCAGAAAAAATTATAGAAATCGGATGAAAAATAAAAAAGATATGACCAATTGTGTGAGTACTTTAAGCTTTTATCATAACGCCATAACCCGTAATTGTGATATGTAATATCTTGCTTAACTGTGTAAATCCCATTGGAATGGAAGAAAGAGAGACGTACTTACAAAATTGGTCATATCTTTTTTATTTTTCATCTGATTTCCATCATTTTTTCTGCATTTGAAAGCTTATTAAATTTGCTTTACTACAATAACAAGAAAATTATGATTTGGTGCTTTTATCAAGGTCAAAATCAGTTTTAATCTGTGCACAATTTTTTTTGATACACGTGGTATGTGACCTGCCATATCAAAAGGTACCTTAGGGTCCCAAAATCAAAATAATTAAAAAGCTGAGATTTTAAGCTTTAAAATGACACCTTGCTTTTGGTTATTGGATGTTTGGTTGCAAAGTTACATCCAAATTGGCAAAAGGCATCGGGCTGATTCTGAAAACTATAGTTCTCAGAAAATAGAGTTTAAAGTGGAAATTAACTATGCCGACCTAAAGGTACCTTTCGATATGGAGGGTCACATATTTCCTACCACATTTGGTCTCAGTCACATAAAAATAATATGGATTGCACACCTGCATGATACCTTATATTTACTTAAAGTTACTTCAGGTTGATGTTGGCAGACATGAAAAACCACGACTGGACATCAAATAAAATAATACCTTCATATGTGCCAATTGGCAAGTGATGTGTAAACAGGACTCTTTGCAACACAAATCTTCTTCCATATTTATACACATGCATGAAGTACCTAAAGTAATCTAATATCTAGTTATGGCAAGTCACTTGTCCAGCACTCTGCCTAACAAAGTCAAAACGCAGTATGTGTGTTGCAGATAAATTGAAAAATACTTCCTTTTCCCTTGAGAAATCCTGCAGAAATAAACAATCACTGTTCATTCATAAATTAAGGTAGTATCTACTATATCAAACATATGTACATACAACTTTTTTTGCATGAGAATGAATTGAAGTAAAATTGTACATTTAAAGTAAGTATCTGTCATGCTATATAAATGCACATACAGTGGAACCTCTTTAACACGAAATCTGTGGGCCCACACATTTTACTTTGTGTTATCAGAACTTCGTGTTATGCATCACATTTTTAATATAGATTCAATGCCAGGGACCTGAAAATCAGTTTTGTGTTATCAGTTCTTTTGGGTTAACAGATTTCGTGTTATAAAAGAGGTTCCACTGTACTACGTTTTTACTTTGTGGGGCAGTGCCGGCACTGCTTACAAAACATCACAGGCATGATCCTATGACTCCTGCACAAAGTTGGAATATTCTCAACTAATGTTGATTCCACTTTCATATTAATTAATTAAGTCCACAGAGTCTTTCATTCATAAAAAAATTGACAACACAGAATGTTGTTATTCATAGTTCAGTCCACCTATGTCCACAATATGCTGCTGTGCATACATAGTAAAGCCTCATGCCCTCCTGCAAGAAAAAGATCAAATAGGCACAAATAAGCAAGTGTAACATTTTAAACTAAATATTTTTGACATTGATGTTGTAGGGTTCATAATATTGAGACAAAACTGTACACTGACTTTTACAGACCTTTCTGTCATTTTTTCCACTACCATTTCAATTTAAAGGGCATTGGACAAAATCTTGAAATTTTCGCAAATTTGAATTTAATTTTATTTGTTGATTTTGGGTATGAGGCTATTCTCTTAATGTATTTGATGCTATATAATGAAAAAGAGCCAAAGATTTGTTTGTAAAACATTCCTTTCACATCATAGATTGCATAAAAATCAAAAGAAACTTGGAATTTTCATTAGATCTCCTGATAAGGTCAATTCTAGAATTTCAACTATAGAGGGCAGTATTTATCGTTGTCGACAACGATAATTAAAAATAAAAGAATATCTAAATATTTTGATATATAGGGTTTGAATTTGACAATGAAAATTTCTATGCTGTCATTATTACCGCTAATACTTCAAATGATGCAAAAATCTCAAAATGTTTTGGGAAAAGTTTGGGGATGATGCTGAACTTGTCCAATGCCCCTTTAAGCAAAACCAAAGTCAACATAACACCACATTGAACTTTATCTCAAGGTTTTTTTTCATTTCAAATCGGGCTGTGTATGCCACTCTTAACGCGCGCGTCAACAGCGTGAGCATAAACAATCAAAATTAACAAATCATGCTCTGCAAATACGTGCGTAAATAAGAGTGTCAGTACTTACGCAAAAGCCTTAACAACAAGTATCGGAAAGAAAAACCCTGCAAACAACTGAAAATAAAACCTCTGAGATAAACTATACAAGACCATATCTGCATAAAAGCAATCTAATGAACAAAAGATTTCAAGACCTGATTGTTGGACATCAAATTGGGTATCCAGGGGTCGATTTCACTAATGTTAAAATGCATCGTTAACCCATCGTAAGACCAAACCCATCGTTAGCTAAAACCACCTCTTGACCCCATGCAACGTTAACAAACGGTTTGATTTTTCTAATGCATAATTCATATACCTTACGATGCGGTGAACACTTACGAAGGGTTTTCACGTCTTTGTGAAGTCTAGTTGTAGTTACGAGCTGAACCCTTCGTTAGCTACGATGCATCGTAATGTTAGTGAAATCAATCCCAGGTCTTAGCAAATAATTCATCATGGGTGAATATTGAAAACTCCCACACAATAACTTTGTGTACAGATTTGTATATCATACGAATTAGTTGCATTTGTTTGCTTGTTTATTTCTTCTTTACACTGGTTGATGTTCAGAGGGAAATTTAAGTATCCCTCTGTTCTTCCACATGGCCCAGTTATGTTGTTGTTTGTCTTTCTGCACAGTGGATTAGTGGCATCCAAATTGGCAGTGAGTAAGTGACATCTAAATCGATGAATCCAAAATTTTTTTTAAGGCAGAGATTAGTTTGAGTGAAGTTTTAGGTAGAATCGAAACCAGTAGATCAACCATGCTGTACTCAATGCATGGAGTTTAAATGGTTAGAAACAGACTATTGGTTGTATTTTTGCTTCATTTATATAGATCAGGTGACATGTGATGTCATGCCTGGCAGTGTGCGCAATCATATCCATTGTTCCTTGCTTGGCACTATGCGTGCGCAATACTGCAAATGGGATTTTACTAAGTGCACATGCTTTCAAAATTCATGTTAAATCAAAGAAGGCTATTTGTTGTTCCTTATCTGTGGACCAGCTCCTTACCTGTTTATAAGCATT